>LNAS01000127.1:0-170273 GCA_001630605.1 Pseudogymnoascus pannorum
AGTGAGCAGGCATACAAAGCGTAATAATGTTGTGTTCCTTGCAGTATTCCTCAAACTCATCCGAGTGGTGGCTCTTATGACCATCAAGGACTAAGAGGCGATAACCACCAACACTCCGGTTCTTTGTATGCTTCTCGAAATGCTGAATCCAATCCATGCCTCTCTCGTTTGTAGTCCAGCCATTTTCTGTAACAGCAATTACCCAATCGCTTGGAAATCCACTATTCTCATACCAAGATGCAAGGTGGTTTTTGCCTGCAACAATGACAAATGGCGGCACTGCCCAACCTTGAGAACTAACACCTTGGATTACTGTAACCCATTCCCGATTACCAGGCTGTACCTTCTTTGCTTTTGTACGCCCATCTGAGCTTGTCACGACCATAGCAGTTGAGATAACGCCCATCATAAACCCAGTCTCATCAAAGTTGTAGATATCTGCTTCATTGATGCCATATTTTGCAATTGTGTTGCGTAGAAGCTCAAACCAACAACGGATGACTTCTGGATCCTCGCACTTAGCCCTCTGGTAGTCGTATTTGCGCTGGAAGCGTGTCTGGAGCTCTACACGCCGCTTGACAAAGTTTGAAGCCCAACGCGACCCGACGCATGGCGCGTCGCGTGTTGCAAGTAGTCGATTCGCCATATCTTCAACAACAGACATCCGCGGAGGAAATCCTTTGGTAGCTAGGTCGAGTATGTATTGAACTAGGACTGACTCCTCTAGGTTTGACAGTTTCCGTGAATTAGGTTGGATATCGCGTCGTGATTGCATGCCACGCATACGGCGACCAAGCTTCTGATGATTGCAAGTATAGATCTTCCCTGCAGCTCGAGCACTTAAGTTTGGGTCATTTTTCATAGCTTGGAGAGCTAGAATAATGTTCCTCTCGTCATCTTTCTGGGACATATTATGTTGTGGAGAAATCAAGCATTTAGTAGAGTACTCGCATTGACGCGTCAGAGTGTACCATTCGCTTGTCTGTACCATTCGCTATACATGTACGTTAAATGGTCCTAAGAAGATAGATTACTGACGTCAAAACCAAATAAAGCTAATAATTCATTTTAATATTATTGTTGCTAGAAACTGTTGGAATTATTGCTGTTGATACTGATTGTTGATAGAAGCATAGTACTGATATAGACTTTTGGGCAGCCCGAGGAGAATATTCCAGTCCTTTGTGAATACTATGTCTACTGCTTCAAACAAAATGAACCCTAGAGTATGGGCTTTGAGTTTCTGTATGATTCATATAGCTAAGATTTAGGCTCTCCGCTCGTTCCTCATCCCTAAACTCGACAATTTCGAGTGGAAAACTCCACCACCTCCCCGGTCCCAATATTTAGCAGTAAGGTAATGACGGATTTGAACAGCTTCCCGCAATAAATGCCTGGTTCGTTTTAGTAACGTCCGCCCTAAATATTTGTGCCGAGGGGTCCAAAATATGGTCGATAATATGCACAATCCCCTAGAAGAATATTAGTGGTGATTATTTATAAAAGATGTTTCCTTACATTCGTGACGGGATGATCCGCATCGGTGACAGCTGAAACATTATTAAGAACTAGTTGATCCCCGACAATTTGAGTCCCAATATATAAGAATGTACCCGTTTGGATGCGTGTCGAGGATGTGTTGAAGGCCGACGTCTTAAGCTGCGTGTTTGGGATATAATGGTGCTGGATTAGATTACCCAGCCACCATTTCCCTTTTGGTGTTGCGGCAAATGTGGAAAAGTAAGATCCAGTGTTGTTAAATGCTGTATTCGATGGCGCAAAAAACGTATAGGACCAGGTGGCAGGGGAATCGAAGGCTTGGAGAAATCCTAGGTTGGAATTGAGCCTATGTTCTCTTTACGAAAAGGACCAGACATACCTCCACATTCTGCCAAAACACCTGCAAGAGTAGTAAGATCGTCTCTCGATTTTACAAAGTCTAGTAGAGTCGTTATGGTTGAGTTTTTAGGCGGGACATAAGTGCCTTTTGGTATCGTGGCATAAGTGAGAGGCTGACGATCAATGCGACCACACAACCCAAGAGCTGTGATCACAATCACGGAGAAGATACGAAGCTTCATTTTTTGCGTTTTTTTACTAGTTGTGAGATCAGAAGTAAGTGAACTGCGTTGGTTATTACTTTGAAGGAGGAAGAGTGCCACCAACAAACTGAGCTAGCGATCGGCCGGGGCGGCAGTAGATAAAATCAAACATGAGCCAAATTCAGCGAAGGTGCCTCGGCAGTACTTGCAAAAATTGCCGTTATAAATTGATGTGGTATCCTCACGTCGGAGAAAGGGCGAGGTCGGGTCCGGTGATGCTTCATTGCCCGTGGAATTTCTCCGGGACATCCCCCACGATTTGATCTGCCCACCTCAAGGGTATCGACGAAATTGCGAATAAAATAAATCGATGGAGAGTAATATACCACAGAGCATTGAGCGATTCTTGTGCAAAGACTGGCTTTCCGAGCGAGCAAAGTAAAAATGCTGAAAACCATCACTACCATTGCTTTAATCGCCTTTGTCAGTTCTTGCCTCGGCAAGACCAGTCCTGCAAAACCACAGATGGGTTAGTCCTGCTTTAACTTTGTGTCGCTGGTTTTCCTTTTGTCATGAAAACCGTTCTTAGAAACTTGCTAATGCGCGACTTGAAAGGCTGGAACACGTGGAATACCTTCAAGTCCAATATAAGTGAGAGTCTCATTGAAAACACTGCTTCAGCCCTCGTTTCTACCGGACTGGCGCAAGCAGGATATGAATATGTAGTCATTGATGAAGGCTGGCAAGCTTACACTCGGGATTCGAATGGCCGCCAACAGGCCAATTCGACCACCTTCCCATCTGGAATCTCGGGACTCGCCAAATACATTCATAAACTGGGCCTGAAAGTTGGAATTTACAGGTAAGTCAGCCCTAGTCTAAGCTGATAAAACGGGACTCATTTAAATAGTGATGCCGGTATATATGATTGCGCATTCTTCCCAGGCAGTTACGGCTACGAGGAACTTGACGCACAGACATATGCATCTTGGGAAATAGACTACCTTAAATATGATAATTGCGGAGGCTTTCAGGCCAATACCTTGTCTGCTCAGGAACGCTTCACAATAATGGGGAACTCTCTCAAAAACTCTGGGAGAGATATATTTTACTCACTTTGTCAGTGGGGCAATCAATTTCCCTGGTTTTGGGCAGATCAGTTCAGCGACTCGTACCGCATGTCTGGCGATATAACGTCTTCGTTTGGGGTTGACAAGAGCGGTGTTTGTAAGACAGCATACTGCCTTAATAATGGGTATGCGGGTGTCAGCGTTTTGACGATGATTCGAAAGATGAGAGAGATTTCTGGATTTCAGGCTCCTGGGTCTTGGGGTATGCGCAGATTTTTGGCACGTATTGGATATAAAGCTGACAATTTCTAGCTGATATGGACATGCTTGAAATTGGCACTGGCACCATGACTGAGTTTGAAGAACAAACACATTTCTCATTTTGGGCAGCTCTCAAGTCACCACTTATCATCGGCGCCGACATAACCACAATTTCCAACACCTCGCTTGCAATTCTTCTCAACAAGGAGGTCATTGCTATATCCCAAGATAACGCTGGAGTTGCGGTTTCGTACCTCCCGGAGCTGTCTATCGAGGGCTCTTTTCAGATATGGGCTGGTCCGTTAAGCTCTGGGAATTCCAAATATGTAATTTTGGCCTTGAACGAAGGGAAATCTGGGGTGAACATTACAATTCCGCTGAATAGAATCTCGAAGCTCGAGAATAGCATCTCTAGGCCGCGGTACAAAGCTAGGGACGTATGGGACAGAAAGGACCTCGGAGTTGTCGAAAGGACTATCACCTTGACAAATGTCTCTAGTCATCAGACCAAATTGCTAGTACTCTCTTGAGTATATTTTTAAATAATATCCTCTCGCGATGGCCAGTGCCCTGTGCTTTCCAATTGGTTCGTCTTTGTGATTGTATCGAGGCACCGCCCTATCAGCGAATATGTCAGTTACATCGGCCGAAGTCCGCTAGATTCCCCGGAAGTATTGTCGATGATACCCGTTAATTGGTGCGGAGTTATCGAGGGCGCAATCAATTTGCAAGTCTAACAATCCCTGTACACCACATTTCAACCCCGCATGTCACCCTGGGGAAGGGGCAAGGGTTAGATTCGTCTCCGCTGTACACCCCCCTGTCCACATTTATAGCTCTCCATTGGGAGATTTAACAAATTGCTTGATTATGATATATAGATCACCTTTAAATAATTGCTACTCCTAATTCTGAATTTAGACACCAAGTCTGTAATCGGCGACTTCATTAACTGTCCGTCAGCAAATATCATCATGAAAGTATGCATCTCTGTACAGTACAATCAACCAGCATTTACAATATTGTACCTATAAAAAAGCTACTTTCTAATCTAGTGCTAGATTTTCAAAGTCATTCCTGCACTATTGTTCTTGGTGGAGAACGTTGTTGGAACAGGTGGACTGAATGGCCTCCCGGTTCTCAATGGGCCCGTCAACCCAGTTAGCAATGTCAATGGGATGAAGAAGGGGCTCGGCGAATTTGTCCATCCTGGACTGTGGCATACACATGATGATTTGGAGCGTATCAGGCTTGGTGTCCACGACGGCAAAGACCCGTGGAAGAGTGCATATGCCAATTTCAGCCTCGACTCGTACTCCCAAGCTTCCGTCAGTTGGCCCTATCATGTTTCTTTTATGTGGTTATTAACAGCGAAAAGTATGTGATGCAAGGCCCTAAACAGGTGCTCTGTCGAGGAAAATGCAGTAACTACACAACTTTCACAAACGACGCCCGTGCCGCATATCAAAATGCACTCATGTGGTACATCACAAAGAACCAGAGTCACTGGGAACGATCTACTTCTATCTTAGATGCATGGGGAACAAACCTAACAGACATCATTGGTACTGATACCTCGCTACTAATTGGATTGGAAGGGGACATGTTTGTGAACGCAGCGGAGATCATGAGGTGGGAAGGGGGGTGGGTTGAGAGCGGCGCAAAATTTTCTGGTGGATCCGGATTCTCTAACCAGCTATACTGGCTGTTTGCAAGACAGTCTATTATAATTGGACAGGCCAATTATGGATTGGCAAGCATCAAAGCTCTTCTTTCATTTGCAGTCTTCCTTGATGATATATCCTTGGTAAAAAGTACGTCACTCTTTTAACGCACGGAACTGACTCTTTGCAGTATAACTACGCACTGAACGCATATCAAAATGACCCATGCGGAGGCTTATACGGAAACTACCATCCAAAAACTGGACAGGGCTCTGAAACTGGGAGAGACCAAGGTCATGCTGTCACTGGGCTCGGATGGGCAGCCTATGCGGCGAGGGTAATCCAGTCCCAAGGAGTAGATGTTTACTCTCTGGGAGACAATCTGCTTTTAAAGGGCGCTGAATATGCGGCAAAATTCAACCTTAATAACGACGTGCCGTATGATCCCAAGTTCTACCGATGCGAGGCTATCTTGATCAATGGGCCATGGGCCAAACCCTCAAACATCAGTCGTGGCATCAGCGCGACAAGTCCAAACGTCTGGGATGTAAGCAACCCCTTATAAATATGATGAATATAATTTAATCGTGCAGATCATTTATTATCAATATGTTGTCAAGAGAGGTCTTAAAGCACCGTGGACTACCAAGGCAAAACAAGCAAAAGATGCTTTGGGAGGAGAACAGCGGCGTAAGTTTTTATTTTATTTTATATATATATATTTTTTTCCTTGATGAGAATGAACGAAGCTGACGCTATCAATTCTTAGCAGTTGGAAGTGGCCTCAGTGACCAGCCTAGCTGGGGAGATTTGCTTTGGTCATATCCTGGACCTGGCGACTTCATCAATGACAACGATAGGACAATCTGGGGGGGCGGGGTTATCGGCCCAGATGGGAAAGGCAACATCAACGCCAACTAAATTGGTTACTTGAAAATACAAAGTCTTATGGCTTTAAAGCTCGCCTTCTTAAACTTATGGAGATTGATAGATAACAATTGTGAATCTTCAAAAAATATACCGTAAAGGCCCCTACTTCGCGCGCCTATCTAATTGGAGTGCTGGGACTGAGGTTGTAGAGTTCAACTGTGCATTTGCCCAAATGAACCCAAGTCATGCATTTACTAGCTAGCATTTATGGAGAAAACCATTTCATCTTTGCGGAGGAAGGTTAATCCTAAGCTGATTGGATTGTCATACTGGCATTGGCGTTAAGATCGTCAGCCATGTCTTGTGCATAGGACCGGCGCTCTCTCCGGTACTTCCCCCGGCGCCCGCAGAATCGGCACCTGAGCAGGTCAACGTGCATTTCGACCCTTTTCCGAATTACCTTCCTACTTTGATAGAAGGAGCAATTGTTAATGCCGGGCGGGCGAGGTAATTGGAGCGTTCCGTGCACTTATCCTCCCGCCCGACGGTGCGCCTGCTCCGAATGGGCATTGTGTTCATAATTCTGGAGCCTCTTTCGCCCCTAGCATCCTTCCTGAACATTACCCCATGGAGTTTTAGCCTTGAGAATGCCTATACCTCTCCGCAACGCGGTGATAACCTACTACAGCTAGGTATCATAAATATAATCTCCACAGTTGTGTTCGACGTAGCCATGGCATGAGTACAAGAACGAGAGCCTTCCTTGCTTGCTATAGTTCCCCCCCTTGCCTTCTATCTTAATTCAAGTTATCTTAATTTCTCCAATCATGGTGGCTTCAACAAAAAGAGCCCAATCTCCACTGGGTACCAACGGCGACTTACGCTCCAATCTATTTAGTGATGCTGATTCCTTGGTGGGTTTATACCAACGAGCAACCTGTATTGGAGAAAAGCTAAGATGGGACGTAGAAACGGAGGAGGACTGTACAGGCCAATGAACCCGCAAATGGCATCGGACTGGTAACGCCACCGACAAATGATTCTTTGGGCACGAGTCCGGAGTCGAATGAATGCCTATCGGCATTGTATTCTACCTCAACAGTAGCAAAGATTTGGGGAGTTGCGCAACGAGCGTTAAACAAGGTGTGGATTACAAGATTGAGAGCTCTGATGTTGAATATTTACATGGTTCTAGTCAGCTCCCCCAACCCTCTACCCGGAATTTACAAAACCTGGAGGCACAGCATACGTTTATCGCGAGTCCGATTTTTGGACTTCTGGTTTTTTCCCTGGTTCTCTATATCTCCTTTTGGAGCGGCAACGAAAGTATCCTCAAATCGCCTCCCCTTCGCCGTATTCTGGCTTTCCTCAGACCCCACACACGCTCCAGCTACAGTAAGGCAATACCCATCCGAACCCCAATATTAGTGTAGCCTGTGTTTTAAGTGCTCTCAAATTAATACTAACTATATGATAGATACGCGTGCAAGTGGTGGACGGTGAACCTCCACAAGAACTCCCACCTCGCAACCACTCATGACCTCAGCTTTATGATAAGCCCCTGGGCAAGAAAGGCTTGGGATGTTGAAAGAGACCCGAAAGCATACGAAACTTTGATAACTTCCGCACGAACTTTAGCAACTAGATATAATCCAAAGGTGAAATGCCTCCGGTCATGGGATACTTGTGTCACGAAGAGATATTCGTTCATGGATCCGAGCTTAGACTTCTTGGTAATCATAGTAAGTTCTACATCCAATCTCACAGATAAACTGCGGCAATCCAGATAGTAGTTATTAATTTTAAAACCAGGATAACATGCTAAACCTCGACCTCCTCTTCTGGGCCGCTTCCGAACTCCGCGACCCAGCCCTTCGCGACATCGCCATTTCTCACGCCAAGTCGACGCAAACTCACCATATCCGCCATGACTTCTCTACCACTCATGTTGTCAATTTCGACCAAGATACCGGTACCGTAAAGGCCAAGATGACAAATCAGGGTTACGACGACTCCTCCTGCTGGTCGCGCGGCCAGGCATGGGCCATCACCGGATTTGTCCAGACCTACACCTGGACGCACGACCCTTCCTTCCTCGCCACCGCTCGTGGTTGCGCCGATTACTTTCTTGCACACATGCCCTCTGATGGCGTCCCTCCTTGGGACTTCTCCGCCCCGGTCACGTCTAAACGGCCTACTGACACCAGCGCTGGGATTATCGCCTGCTATGGTATGCTCCTTCTACACACCTCACTCGTGGCCCTTGGGCAGCCCTCCCCCTACCTGAAAGCTGCACTCGACATACTTTCCGCGTTATGCACTACTCAGCTCTCCCCACTGGCTAACTTCCAGAGCACTCCCGTCGTGATACCTTCCGTTGAGCATGGGACGAGCCACGAATCTGGCGCATTGGTCGTGGAGATGGGGAAGGGCGCTGAGACAATATTGGAGGGTTCGACAATAAACAACTATGAATTTGCTCCTAGGAAGTGGGCGGATCATGGGCTGGTTTATGCGGACTACTATTTCTTGCTTGTAGGGAACTTATTGTTGGACATGGGGATTGGGGGACGTTTCGCGGAGCAGACTTGATTGTGGATTTGGAAAGAAGCATGTAGTGAGTTAGGGCGACATAGATAAATAGACAGAAGATTATTCCGTGTTTTTTTTTGGCAGACGGCGACGCAGAGATTATACAAAAAGCCACGTTAGATATCATTTGAGATTTCGATGCGCTATATTTAAAGCGACGGCCCAGACTCCCCATTGCCTTTGCGCCACTCCCCTCTGAACGTCTCGTCTTATATGTTCCGTTCTCTACATTATTATTCCCCTTCTCCTTCTCCTTCCTTACCATTTTGTCCAGAATACATACTAACCCTCTGCGTCGGCAAAAACGAATACGCCAATGGATTCTGATACTCAAACTCATACCCCATCCCCCCCTCTGCATAACCCCCTATGCTGGCCTGTCCTTGCTTCTCTGCACAATCGAAGAATTCACTCAGCTGCTGCATGTTGCTCATTCCAGGGGAAGGTACCCCAATTTGAGGGGTGTTGATTCCGTGCGGTTGGAATGCTAGAGGGAGGGGTGGGAAGGCGAGTGAGATGCTGTCTGGTGAGCCTTCCTGATCGGTAATCATATTGACGCTGTTCACCAGTTGCTGTCCAATCGGAAGGTTCACCTGGAAACTGGAATTATTTGGTAGAGCGTCATTGGGGTTTGCGAGGCTTGTTTGGGGCTGTGGGACTTGTGAGGCTAACGCCGTTTGCTGTGCGGAAGGACCTTGGGGGTTGTCCTCCGAGTATGCCGCCTGTCGGAGATCAAGGGTGTGCGCGCCTTGATCGCGAGCGTGAACTAGTCGCGAGGCGAACTTGGAAGCAAGGTTTTGGGAAACATTACAAGGTTCATCTTGTGCATGCGGGCCATTCCAGCGCCCTGAGATCTCTCGGAGGCTGGTCGTCAAGGAATCAAACTCCTGTGGTAGAGGAATATTATAATGCATAGAATGTGCAAGTAACATTCGCCCGCTAATGAAGAGACAGAATGCAAACTGGGGATTTGTGAGGGATATCGAGTCTTGGAGGTATTTTTCTGCAATAATGGCGACCTCCATGGCAGCGGCGAGGCAGGTTTCAGCGCTTGAGGCAGACGGGAGCCGGATAGACCTCGCCTGCCACTCTTGTGATGGATAGGCGATTCCTTGGTGCAGGAGTCCGACGGCTGTGTTGTGAGTTATATGAGCTAAGGTCAAGTTAGGATCGAGGACACCATCTTCGTTTAATGCACACGCTTCTCGCCACTTTTCTGGTAAGAACAACTTCCATCTAAAATGAGGTTAGTGCATATTCCATAGTATTCAAGCCGACTAGAAGCTAATCGTTGAAAGAAACTTACTGGACAAGCCTTAGGTCAAGCTCTTTAAAGCGCATCAACCACATCTGCACGTCCTGATCCTTGGACATATTTACAGCCTGCCTTAAGAAAAAGGTCGTCACGAGACTCAGGCTCTCTGATGCCTCGATGCAATAAGCAAATCCTCCAATTAGGCGCTGGTCTTCGAGTTCGGGCCTCCAAGAAGGTAGAGCCCCACCAGCGGTTTTATCTGCAACTCCGAAAAACGGCGTCGGAGTTTTAAGAGGCTTACCTTCCTCCCACAATGCTCCTTCACATGGAAGACGCCTTTTCACATCGGCGCTTGTCAATGAGAAGTTCCACCCAGTGGCTATACTGCAGAACCGATCCATTAAGAAGACATTCCAAAAGACGCGCCGGCGCTCCTCTCTCTCTATCCAACTATTACACGAAGGGAGGAAAGCCATACGCTTGATGAGGAATTCCTCAGCTGAATGGGATTGATCCTCTTCTACGCTTAGTTGTAGCTGCTCGACAGTCCTCGTCATACTTCCAACAATAGACCAGGCTGAAGGCCCGCGGCCACTGCCAATCTAGAACATATTTAGCAAATACCCCCCATGAGATATCAGGGGGCGCCTTACGGTGTCGAACGCGCAAATGACGAGAGCCTGTAGATTTTCAACGGAGAATGACTCCATGCTCTGCAGAATCACTATCTGTCTGCTCTTCGCGGAATATTTCATTCTCACTTCGGCGCTGCTGACCCTCGGGTCAGTGGAGAATCGTATGCACAGAGACACAATGGCGTGGAATATTGTAGTCAGTTTCTGACGCTGGGTGGGATTGTCCATTCGCTCGCGGAATTGCTTCACATGAAGAATAGGAATCCACGGGTGTATATTGCGAAAATATATATCGACCAAGGAGTTGATCAAATCGTCCGGTGGGAGATCATATTCCTTGTCCTCTAAGATTGGCTGTCGTGCTGGCTGTGGCCTCGGTTGTTGACCCTCTTCTCCTGCGCTGTCTGCGCGTCGACGCTTTAATGGACTGGTTAAGCCAGTGTCAGATGGATCGAAGTCGACCGAAAGCTGCGATAGGGTGGACTTAAGTCGACTTGTGTATACTTTCAGTGTTTCACTAGGATTTAATGGTGTAGCTGTAGAGGAGCCTAAGGATGTAGGTGTTTGGGTCTGTATGGAATTTAAGCAATTCCAGACCTGTTGCCATAGGACTCCTTGCCCCAGGAACATATTTTCGAGGGTCGCTTTAAAACTTGTCAGCGAAAAAACTTCATCCATAACCGACCATGAATGAAGATGGCAGTATGGCCACGATGTATTCTGTTGTCCCGCAAAATTAGATTAGATGGAACGAGCTTCATGCCTACTTTCCAATAACTAGCAACGAGAGTGTAAGGATGTAGGAAGTAAAAATTCGCAATGCAGAGCAACAATGGGGCCGGGTTGTACATACCCACTCTCTGGTTGAGTTTTTCGACTACTCCTGTCCTCAATCCGGGTTTCATCTTTCGGTCGTCATAAACACAGTCAACATCTTCAAAAATATTAGAATAACCCAGCATCAGCTTCTAAATATTGCAGCAGCTTACTGAATCTCACACAATGTGAGCAGGGTTGCTTCCTCGAGCATCTTGCTTTCTTCTTGCGGCATGGCTGGCAGCTGGATCTAGCATCAGCCTGGCTCCCTTTCCCGTCAGTGCAGATGGTGATGCTCACGCTGGGCCATCATCCTCCGCCCCGGCTTTGTGTCCCTTGCCATTGCCAACATTTGACTCTTGTACGTTTAAATCTTCATCGCTCGCAGCGTTCTCAGCAGCGTTGTTGCGCATTTTGGATGTTGGCACGAAAGTTTCGCATATTCCGTTGAAATATTTTATCCGCAGTCCTTACATACTGAACAAAAGGTGCAGCGAAGGCCTGTGGAAAACGAGGCACGCTACAGGGGTATATACCAAGGTAGCGTGCGGGGTACGGGGTACTGATCTACACTACCTACAGATCATGTGATTTTTATTCTACCTCTCCCTATTTTTCCTCTTTGCATCAGCTTCATCCGCATGCCCAGCAGATTCAGCATTCCGCGAGCCAGATCAGCTTCGAGAGTGGAAATGTCGTCTGTTGAATATAGTTAGGTTGATAGATATCCCCGCTCGCCTCTTGCCGTCCTCCCAGCCACCTCCTCACCTCATATCGGAGCGGGGGAAGTGTCGGAGTTGTCCCCGACACAACGTACCCCCCGTCCTAATTATTTCCCCGCAGCTACTTCACTGTCCTAAAGTTGCAAATGCATGGGGCCCCATACCGGGGTGAAGCGGAGAAAGTGGAACCGCTGAGTCCCAGTATCTTGTCTCCGCTGCCAGCCAATGTGATTAAATGTCTTAGCTATATAGCTAGCATCCATTTCACTCTCATAAAGACTATTTTCTCTACTACCGAAACAGATTTATCCTGAACAAAACATTCTGACAACAACATCATGGGCCAGGACGATAAACCTTCAGAGGTTCGCCATGACGACGAGATAGCTCCCTCCACCCAGCCAGTTGGGGAAAATCATCGAGAAACGAAACAAGATCAAGAGGTTTGTTCCTAATGCCATTTTGATATCCGTACACTAACCTAATTGTAAGACCGCAACGTACGTGGGCGGAAATGCTACTTTCGTCGACGAGGAGACTAGTAAAGCGCTCTTCTGGACAGTCAACAAGAGAATCCTAGCATGTATGCTCGGTACTTATTTTTGCCAATCTTTAGACAAAGGCACCCTTGGCTTTGCCTCAATCATGGGTATCAAAGATGACGCTCATCTTGTTGGCCAAGATTACAGGTTTGATTTCCCCGACACTATCTACTACTGAAGGAGTACACCCATGGCCTAACCTCGATCTCAGTTGGCTTGGTACAATCTTATACATGGGAGTGCTTGTGGGAGAGTATCCCACCAACCTTTTGCTGCAGAAGCTTCCTGTTGCAAAATATGTCGCAGCCAACGTTTTTCTCTGGGGTGTTGTCATTGCTTGTTCGGCAGCTGCCAAAGATTTCAAGTCCTTGATGGTGGTCCGATTTCTGCTTGGGGTGTTTGAATCTTGCATACAACCCGCGTTTATCATCATGTAAGCCAGCCTGCCCCTTTAAATTGCTTGTAAAAATCTAACATATCCTAGGACAAGCATGTGGGCAAGTTAAAATATTTCAATATCTACTTCGAAAGCACTATCTAACATATTCATTACAGTATACAAACCGGGAACAGTCTGTCTTAACCTCGCTCTGGTATTGTATGACTGGAGTACAATTAATGGTAATTTTCTTGACTTCTTATAAAAAAACCATCAACTAACCTTGCAATAGGTCGGAGGTATCATTGCGTGGGGCGCAAGCCACTATGTCGGCCACTCTATCTATTCCTGGCAGCTTTTGTTTCTCGTTCTGGGATGCGCGACCTGTTGTTGGGCACTCTTTATCGGCTGGTGGCTCCCTGATTCTCCGATGAAAGCAAAATGCTTCACCGAGGACCAGAAGCGGATGATGGTTGAGCGCGTTCGAGCCAACGACACCGGGATTCAGAACAAGACCTACAAGACCTATCAAGTGCTTGAGACGATTAAAGACCCTGTAATCTGGTGCTACATCATGCTACAGATCACATCAACTCTTGTCATTGGTGGCCTCGGCGTCTTCTCGAATATAATTATCAAATCATTTGGATTCACTCTTCTACAAACCCAGCTGCTGAATATAGCGCAGGGTGGTGTGACGATTTTGGTTATGGTTGGTGGTGCCACTTTGGCTCAGACAACTGGTCAGACTATTTGGGTTATGCATGTAAGTCTTCTCATATTCCGTCGCTAAAGTATGATCTAACTAAATAAATAGGCATGGACAATGTAAGATTCCCTCGAGAATCTGACCCTAGTATGGCATATCGCTAACATTACACAGCCCTCCCATCATAGGAACCGCAGTTATCTACTCTATTACGCCTACCAATGAAACACGGGTCGGTCTCCTCATCGCCTTCTACTGCACCCAATTTTACCTCGCACAAGGAAATCTCGTATTTTCCCTCATCTCCCGCAACATCGCTGGCCAGACCAAGAAATCTACCTCCCTAGCCATGACCTTTGTGGCCTGGGCCGCCGGTAACATGACAGCGCCCCAAATCTTCCAGGAAAGCGATGCCCCCCGCTATAAGAACGGCTTCACAGCGCACTTCTGCCTCTACGTCATCTTCAATATCATCCTCTTGGTCTTGCGAGTGTTGCTCACGCGCCGTAACAAAGCGAAGCAGATCGCGACAGCGGCGGCATTGGCCCTCGAGGGGACGACAGACTTAAAGCAGGTGGATGAAAAAATTACGCACGAGCGGGCGTTTGATGATTTGACAGATAAAGAGAATCAGGATTTTAGGTATGTGTTTTAGAGGAGCGGGAATATTTCTGTTGTAGTTCTATTGCATGAAGAGGAGATATAGCGGTCCTAGCAATAGAGCAAAATAATACCTCCTTTGAAATTGTCGTTGAAGATTTCATCTGTCCTTGTGTAGCTATGTCCCGTAAATTGTCTTATGCGGTATAGTCCTCATCAGCCACACGTGTGTAGCTGATGTGGTCGGCGAGGTTGAACTCGGGCCTTTTGGAACTTTCCATGACCAGCCATGTGCCTCCTTTCCTTCTGCGCTAATATCAACTGAACCGTTCCTGTCAATATCTCTATATTCTCCTGTAAGTAAGTAAGGAGCGAAATGGGCCGCAAAAAGCGATTTGGACCTATTTGGAAGGAATGACGACGATTAAGATCTTATAGCATGGTGTGATTTGCAAGATCCGCTGCGCCCTTTCGTTTACAAATTAATTGAGCATAGGCCACATCACCGATTTTTGGTGCTTGTGCCTTGAACATTTCGGAAGCTAGTTGGGGGACCGGTTGCGCCTGGTGAATTTATCCTATTTTAAACTCCTATACTACAGTGATGTAGCTCTCATCGCAATTATCTGCTGTTTTCCAGATCTCCGAACTTCAGGTATTGTTGCCCAAGCACTATAAAATCCTCGATGTGACCTCCCGCTGGCGCACCCAATAGATTCCTGTGGACTTACTGCATTCTTACCAAGACAGAGAGAAACTTCAATAATCAAGATGGCACAGTGTTAGAGAGCGCAGACTGCCCATGATCCACTTGCTACAAGGGTGCCCGCTCTAAATAAATGAAGTGGAACTCAACTGGTTCTGTCCCTCGATCATCGTTGGGAATCACAAGATGATTGATTATATATCACTATCTACGCCCGAGACTTGCGCTAGAAAGACGCGGGATGCCAAGATAAAGTTGGATTTGTCAGGCCCTATCTAATCAGTATGCTCTTAACTCTTAGGTCGAAACATCCACATCCTGTTCTGTAAATCTCGAAAGTTCCTAACTGATCAACCAACATGCCTCCTAAGATCTTTGCGACAGGCGCTGTAAGTATCTGCTTTACTTTACATGAAGTCTAACCTCGATAATTAATGCTCCTACAGACAGGTTACCTTGGAGGTGATGTCCTCTACGCTCTCCTCCAAACCTACCCGTCATGGGAGTCCAATATCACCTGCCTAGTCCGAACTTCCTCTCGAGGCGACACACTTTCTTGTGCCTACCCTAACATCAGAGTTGTTTACGGGACTCTAGACGACAATCAAATTCTTGAAGAAGAAGCCTCAAAAGCAGACATCGTGCTCCACTGGGCTAGCTCTGATCACGTGGGCGCTGCCAATGCGATCAAGAAAGGGATGGAGAGTGGCAATGGAGGGTATTGGATCCATACTAGTGGTACTGATATTTTGCTTAGTCCTGAACTGCTCAAAGGGAAGAAAGATACTACCGAGGTGAGCGAGACAAAGGTTTATGACGATTGGGACAGTATCGAGGAGGTGATTACATTACCAGGTAAGAAACCCTCCTCTTCTCCATCTACCATAAAATGCTAATGAGAATTATGTCTCTAAGACTCACATTCCCATCGACTCTGCGACAAAATTCCCCTCTCCCTTGCCTTTTCTCAAAAAATAAAAACAGCAATCATCTGCCCCCCCACGATCTGGGGCCGCGGTCGCGGCACCGGCTCCACCCGATCGCACCAGATCTATGGCCTTGCTAATATCACCCTCGAAAATGGCTCTGAAATCGTTCTACATCCTACTACCATACCTAAAACTTTCTGGCCCAATGTTCATGTGTATGATTTAGCCAGATTGTATGTTAATATTATCGACTCTGCGGTAACAGAGTTAGAGGGAGGAAAGGGCGCAGCGACTTGGGGGACTAAGGGGTATTATTTTGCGGAGAGTGGAGTGCATTATTGGCAGGATGTTGCAACATGGCTTGCTGAGGAGGCTGATAAACAGGGCTGCCTTAAAGGTGGAAATGTTTTAACATTGGAGTCCGATGAAGATGAAATGTTTAAGAAGGTTGGACCTGCGCTATTCAACTTTAGGAGCAGTTGTAGGTCTATTAGAGCGAAGAAATTATTTGGGTGGTGTTGTCGCGAGAAGGAGTTAAAGGATGAAATTGGAGAAATAGTAAGAAGTGAAGCTGAACTTGCAGGGGTTACGAATAGGGGTTGAGCTAGGTATTATAATATCATTGTACTGCGTCTCTAAACAAAAAAGGGAACAAACTAATACTTTGCATTTGAACAGAAATTCTCACATCAATAGTACACAACATGTATTAGGGCAGAGAATTGCAAACGAAAGGGGGCGAAGTTGGTTTTCATGCATAACATATTTTAATCAAAACATTGCTATAGGAAAAAAAGGAGCGATAGGAAGATTAAGCTTACAAGCATACAATTGGTAGAGGAAAGTAGTACTCTGATATCTGAAGCTGCAAAGCAACCTTGTTAATTGTTTTTTTGTCCCTTCTTAAGAATAGGGGCTCTATGAACTTTAATGGCTTAACCGAACTTCAATATCCCAGAGAATCAGCTATAAATTCCTGGAATTATGCAGGAACCCCTAGCGATTAGCTCGCTTTACACGTGTGCAACGAAGCACGACGATGCCACCATTCCTATGCCTATGAGGCAAAACCGTTGTGGTAACAGATCCATGCAACTAGTCCTACATTTAGCTAATTGAGATGTAATATACACTAAGTAGCATTAGGTTCAGCATGGAGGTAAAGTGTGCAAAACAGTAACTGCGCCTTGCTAAAGTCAGCAGCGGCAGCACCAGGAAGTGGATTTAAGGTATAACTTATATATAATATAAGAGATAGACATTACCAATTTACATTTGTGTATACAAAGTCTTAATTCACTATCCCATATCTCCCCATAGCACTACCTGATTTTAGATGATCGGAATGGGGTGAGATGTTCCCTTGTGAAACGGGATGACGTTTGAAAACATAGATCACATGACTATATCATGTGACTATTTAGCTTCTCTGATGTTGCTGATATTACAATTGAATGCAAGGGCGAATTTCTCCAATGGAAATGGTTATAATTTCTGGCGAATACAGTACACAGGAGACGTTTCGTAGCATGCTGGTGACGTCCGCCAATGTCCTGTGGTGTACTGTTGCCTAAACCGAACCGGCTTTCGGTAAGCAGCCTCACTTTTTTACAATGCCACAGAGAATACCTCTGATTCGACCAGACACAGCCCTCAATTTCCCATTCAAGGCCTGGTATCCCCTGCCTTGCACCTCTGATGCGATGAAGGTTGCTACTTGTTACCGCTCCCTGGTCTGACCGTCTTTTCATAAGATGTGGCAGCACCTCCACCTTGTATGTCGTCCGAACCCTCATTTTTAATCCCAAAGCGCACACCGGTCACTGTCGAATCTGCCTTGTTGCGGCTATTGATTCTTTGCGAACCATCAGCGCCCGGTCAGAGTCGTTCGCAACGCCATCATGCTTCGAGCGCCATATCGCCACATCTAATTTTCCTTTTTTCGAGGAATCCGAATGTATATCTCTTCAACATGGATGTTGAGGGGAGTTGATTATTACCTTCTGGCTGCGTCCCACCCTACTTTAATCGGAATCGCAACGCTTGAAGTCGAGAGTGTTCTCGACTATCAACTGCCTGGTTTTTCCGGGGCCTCTCAGCAGCGCGGCGTGCAAACCTACTGATAGCCTTGATATAGGCGCTCGAGCTGGCGAGGATGGACTCGACGAGCGGTGGCCGCAACACGAATGTATGAAGCTATACGTCCCATAAGTGATATGAAGAGACAAAATCTGATATATTTGTGAATCTAGCCGCCGCTGTTTTCTCGTGCCTCCACGTCGCCTCTCAACTGGGATCAGTTTAACCGTGATGGACCGTCGGACGCCGGCCAATTCTCAGTCCAAATGAGCTATCCAGCTCAACGGTTGATTGAAGATTCTACTGTCAAGACGTTGAGGGCCAACCCTTTGGATGCTGCATATAACTCCGTGTCCTCTGGAATGCCGGCGCAGAAAATGCTGCCAGAATGGCCCAGGGCTCCTATAAATCCACCACAGATGTCGGTGGGTGTTTCATCTACTATTCCATACACCACCCCATTGCATTCCTATGTTTGCAACAATGACGATCCATGGTCACGAATTGTGTTTCCTGCCGATCCTTCTAGTATAGACGGTAAGTTGCAGCCGAAGAGCCAGCCGCTTGGACAGCCCGGTGCGAATCAAAACCCATATGGGAACCGCTTCCAGACCGAGAGTGATCTCGTAGGTGGTGTGGTATTTGGCAGGCTCCCATCGGACTCGGGATATGGGTCGCTGCAAAGCGCCTATGCTCCTTCGATTAACAATTTCGAAATTGGACTCCCAGCAACAGGAAACCGAAATGCTTTCCCCCATAGCCATGGATTCCAACAACTAGGCTCCAGGTTTGAACCAAGAGTTACCTCTTCCGAGGTGTCGCTTTCTACGCGTCCATTGCTGCGCTGTCCAACTTGTAACGCAACAGTCAAGACACCATCTGCGTTGAGGTATGACCCCTTGTGGAGAAACTAAAGACTGTACTAAGAAGTTTCAGGAAACATGACCAGCGTCATAAGAAAGCATTCACGTGCTCATATCCTAAATGCCCCAAAAGTGGACAAGGACAGGGGTTTGGGACTATTAATGATCTAAACCGGCATATTCGAAGCAAACATCAGGAAGCCGAAGCCGATGGACGTCACATCCAGGTGTTCTCTTGCCATTTCCCTGAATGCCAAGAAAAGGACAGAAAATTTACTCGTCCGGATAACTATGGAGTCCATCTAAATAGATGCCATGGTATGAATAAATATGATATCAAGGGAATTATTCAACGGTTAGTTCAGTATCAATAGTATCAAGTAGCCCAACTGACACTTAGGTCGAAGGAAAAAGGACCAGTATCGGCTTGGGGAACCCAGGATTCAACTTGGTGACAGACTACAAGAAAGGAATCGAGATATGTCAATGCAGGAAGCCAGCCAGGATATTTCCTTCAATATGGACCATGCCATGGAACAGAGCAATGAATTATTGGTTGCTGATGGAAGCCACTATGATACGTATGATCATGGTGACCAGGGTCCTCATCCTGAGGAGGATATGAACTTCTATATGCCTACCGACCAAGGCCAAGAGGATAAGGCCGCTCATATTCTGGAGGAGACCAAGAACAGTCTCTCTTTTATCCCGGACATGGAATATTTCTCCAGGATGGAGCCCGTTGAGACCTCTGAACCTGTGGATTTCATAATGGATCCAGTACTGGATATATCTGAAAGTGCAACGCCTGTTGCGACTACGATTGGAATCACCCCGAAAAGGGAAAATGGATTAAGTGTGCATACGTCCACCGACCCCCAGGCACAGAGAGCCCTTGCAAGTGCACTTGCCAGTAGCCGGAGCAGTGATATTAAGAAAGCCAGAGGAGTTGGTGCCAGCCGGAAGCCAAAGTCAGGAGAGAATTCTGTCCGCCGGCGTATTGATACATCCTTGTTCAACCGTAACAAAGCGGGAGATTGCAATCCAGGAGATCGTGCTTCGTCTGATTCTAAAGATGAGGATTGTCATACGGACTCTGCGGATGACGATAAAGCAGCTACAATCCTACCAGAGGTGAAAAGACGAGGATATACCTTTCAAAGGGATACCACCCCGTTACCTGAGTCCCCCAAGCCTCCAGCTCCCTCTCCACCAACCCAATCCCAATCCACGCTATCCTGCAGCGTCTGTGACAAAACCTTCCGCCGCCCTAGTGAAATGGCGTAGGTAACCCCAATCTCCTGGTCGCACCTTCCCTTCTAACACCTTCTCAGAAAGCACATGAAGCGGCACTCCCGCCCATACACCTGCACCTTCCAAACCTGTTCCAAAACCTTCGGCAGTAAGAACGACTGGCGCCGCCATGAAAACTCACAACACCTACACTACGAGTCCTGGCACTGCGCCGCCCTGCACCCCTCCAGCACCGCAACCACCACTACCACCACTACTACTACAACAACGACCCTAAAACCCTTACAATCATCATCCCAAGACCAAAAACCAGGCCAAAGCACCTGCAAACACATCTCCTACCACCTCGACGCATTCAAATCCCACCTCCAACGCACCCACAACCTCACCCTCTCCGAAGCCAATGACCGTGCCCTTCTCGCGCACCACCTCGTCCCCGCCCCACGCACATTCTACTGCGGCTTCTGCGCACGAACAATCACCCAACCCCCAGGCGCCGCAAGCGGGTGGAGCGCGCGCTTCGACCACTTCGATGCCCATTTTTCCGAACAAAGGGGAGGGGGGACGATGGGAGCATGGACGCCGGAGGGTGAGGGTTCCCAAGGTTAAGGCGGAGGCGAAGGTTGAGGTTAAGGGGGGGAGGAAGGGGTTTAGAGTGCCGAGTAAGGTTACGAAGAAGGTGGAGGTTACGATTAGGGGGGGCAGGGACCTAGTGAGGGAGGGGAGGAGGAGGTTTTCGAGAGCGGCGGTTGAGGGGGAGAAGAGGGTGAGGAGGGTGGTTAAGAGTGGGGAGAGGCAGGTGAAGAGGGCGTGGGGAGGGGTGAGGAAGACGGTTGAGTGAGAGCGCCCTGGTGGTTGTGGGATGAATGGGGGGGAATGAGACTGACTGATTTTTTGTGTATAGGAAACCGCTGAAGTGAGGGAATGAGTGAATGACGCAATTTGGAGTTTGAGAAGGACGGGAGATAGACTGTGGCGTTGCGGGGCTGTGTTTGCTTGTTTTTGCCTCTCCGACCCGATTGTGTGACGGCGGGAGGAGGCTTAGTTTTGTGCTCCCTTCGAATGGGTTTGGGTTTGCGGCGTGTTGGTTTTTCGAGTTTGGATTGGTGGGCGTTGTTTTTGGTCCTGGAGAGTCGTTGGGTGTATCTTCATATCTTTTTTTTTTTGGTTTGATGGTTTGGTTATACGTTGGCATGGAGGGAGTTTTGTTGGATATTGGATGTGCACCACAGGCGTTCACTTGCGCGTCACCTTTTCTCATCATTACGACCCTCCGAGGTCAACTTCACGATATCTCTATCCTACGACACCATTGCCACGACGTCACGATCCTTCGAAACGACACCACTGATAACTTGGACAGACACGTGTGGGTATGACGGTATGACGCTGGTTGTCATGTTCATCCGTGCCAAACTGCCAAACTGGCGGACCGCCAGTCATCTCACGGGGTGTTCACTCTCACCTGCCTACGTACCTGCCTACCAACCAATCGACCTATAACCCACAAATACTACTATTATCAATTATCCACTACATACACATCCACATCCACATTGCCCTATATCCTGTGCCGTCTTCCGTGACCCCTCCCCTCCCCATCACCACCGCGCCTCCCTCCGCCCCTACCCCAGCCGCCCAGCACCGCCAACTAACTCACTAACTGCCCAGCACTACCACCACCAACCAACTCACCCACTAACTCAATCTCTCTCCCTACCCAGCACCACCACACACTAACCACCCACTAACTAACTCACCAACTCCCCAGCCACACCCCTCCCCCCCCCATAGTAACGTACAACATACACCTATGTTATACATCTCCTATGGACATCCACGTACCTACCTTCCACCCCACATAACTTACCACACTAGTCCCCATTCCATGCAGTAGCGGGTGGCGAATTCGCGCAGCCAGCCGCCGGGCGGCTAGGGCAGTGAAGAGTGGAGAGTGGGGCAGGGGGAAGAGGGGAGAGGAGCGGGGCGGGGCGTGTGTTGGTGGCGCGGGGCTGTGTTTGGGGGTGGCAGTAGTGGGTGGTGGTGTCATTGGGAGTGGTTGTGGGAGTGTTAGTGGGAGGTGGGAGTCGTACGAGGACGGGAGTGAAGGGGAATATGCGCACATGGGGGAAGGGCGGGGGGGGGGAGGTTACGTTTTGGGCATTGTGGTGGAGCTAGACTTTGGAGTTTGGATATGGGCTGTGGAGGGATGATCGGGCGGGTGGTGGGTCGTGTCGTGGCTGGTGTTTGCTGTGCTGTGGTGGTGGAAGGATCGGATGCAGGAGTGGGAGTGAGTTAGAGTCGTAGTGGGGATGGGGATGGGAGTTGTTAGTCTTGTTGGCACTGTCAATGGATGTCTCAGATGATGATTCAGTCCTACTTTCCCCACCTCGTATCCGGATCTGTATGGTTTGGTCACCCCTCGGCCCTCTCCCGCGGCGGTTGCACTGTCCCTTACTCTACCCTACTCGACTGTACACTCAGTCTGCCGCGAGATTTCGCTAAATCGCCTACTGTACTGTACACTGTTAGATTAATCGCTGTCAAATCTATCAGTTGAACCCCCCCGGCCGCCCCCACACCCACGACAACCAGAACTCCGTAGTGGCCGACCGACCGGACAGACGACACGCAATAATCCGCCTCGCCAGCGCAGCATCGACGCCCGGTGTGTATGAGCCCTGCGCGTTTTTTTTTTAACAGTCCATCCCTTCCACCACCACCCACCCCGCTCATCAATCGCACACATTGTCCCACCCTAGCATCGTGGTCCCGTCTTTTGCGCACCACCACCAGCGGCACACCATTTGCGCACCATTTGCGCACCAGATAATAATACACGGGGTAGTAGTGCGCAGGATAGGCGGCCTAGGTACTTGCTACAGGCGGCACACGCACTGTGGACCCTGCTCAGCCGCCTCACACACACACCACACGCACACCTCCTCTGCAGCGCAGCGCCCTGTTGTAGGGCGTGAGGGGGGGGCGGCCGGTGAGAGGTTGGTGGGGTAGGTGTGGTGTGTGTGCTGTACTTTTACTGCACCATACACACCACAGCATACGATACATACCACACCAGACTGTACGATACTGCACTGTACTGTACTGTACGATACCGTACATACACACACCCCCTCTCACATGCCTACACTTATCCCCATCCCATCCCCTCCTTAATTTCCGCGCCGCGGCGTTTTTTTTTTCTTTCTCCTGCACACTCTCCCCCCTCCTGTATGCGGGCGTGAAACCCAATATAGAACGCGCCCGCACCGCGGGGGGAGGGTTCTTGAAACGGGGAGGGGGATGAGCGGGTTGATGTGTGGTGAAAAGGCGCAGAAAAATGAGAGGGGATAGGAGGCGGGTGCTGAGTGGTGGGTGGGAGGGTGGTGCGCGACGCCCGCTCGTGGGGCAGCGGCCGGCGCGGCCGGTGAGGGATGCGTTGAGGAGGGGAGGGAGCTGGGCGCTTGGGGTTGGGGTTGTGGTCACGGTGTGATGCAGTGCAGGGTCAACTAAAACGTAAACCGGGGTTGGAGTACTTCTAACCCCCAAACTTAACATGGGAGGAGGAACAGACGGACAAGCTGGGGTGTGTTGATATGTAACGAGCCCGAGGGAGACGGGGAGCTGGGGTAGGTTTATTGGATTAATGGCCGAATGAGGACATATTACTCGAGGTATCGCCAAGGCGGCCCCGGGGATGGGGGATGGGATGGGGAGATATGCTTGTTATGTGTATGTCCGAGGGGGGAGGGCGATCGCTGACTGGGGTTGTGATGATGGGGATGGGGGGTTGTTGGTTGCTCGCCTTTTTTGTACGGTTACGGATGGTAGATGACATGGTAGATGACATGGTATGGTATGGTAGATGTTGGCGGTGGTAGTGGTAGTGGCAGGACGGAAGTAGAGATAACCTAATTCCGCTCCTCTCCTCTCCTTACCGCCGTGGCACTACTACACCCTAGATCCCGATTTCCCCTGTGCAGCGCTCCCTATCTGGATCTCGATCTCCGCCAGCCAGCCACGCAGCCAGGCAGAGAGGCAGACAGGCAACAAACCGGTGTGCTCGGTCTGTTCGGTCTGTGCCTAAATCCAGGCAACTACAATTCAGGCAACCACCCACCCCCCTCCCATCCCTCCCTCCCGGTCTCGGTACCCAATATCTCCCATCCCGCACGGCACGGTAGTACTGCCTCCCCCCCTTATCCCGGTTCGGCACCGCGTCTTGGTATTTGCGCATCTCTTTTCTCGGATAAAGTTTATGTATGTACAGTATGTACAGTGCGTATATGCGCTTTTGGGATTGGGGTCGGTAAGTGGGGTATGAGGATTTGGGGGCCGAGACATTTGGCTTGGCTTGGTGTGTGTGTGGCTTTTTTGATAGTTTGGGATTTTTTGGGGTCTGTTGCGGCACTGCTATTTCTAGGGGTGTGTCCCAAGAGGAGAGGTGAGGTGAGGTGAGGTGAGGTGAGGTGAGGTGAGGTGAGGTGAGGTGAGGCGGTGATGATGGTGGTTAGTGTATGTACTTACAGGATTGGGTTAGGTGTGCATGATGCGGTGGAAAGGGGGAGATTGGGATGGATTGGGGTGGATTGGGATGGGTAGTGTGAGGAGGGGGGGAGAGAGGAAAGGAAGACGCGCAGGGAAGAGGAGAGGAGAGCAGGGAAGAGAGAAGAGAAAGAAGGATAACAAACAAGACCCCATGTATCCCGAACCCAAAGCGAAGGTTAGAGCGCTTAAACTTCTGCCGTATCGTACCATCCATACATGCAATAATCTCCTAAATCCCATCCCATCCCATCCCAACTAAAACAAACCCGCAGACGATGAAACGACATACGTACCTACATACAGTAGCCTCATCTATCTCCCCCCGCCCTAGATCGCCAGACCCGTTCATTTCCTGATACGCGGTTCCGTTCCTGCCTCCGCGGTGTACCCGCCGGTTTGGATGCCTTGCTGTCAGTATAGTGCCGGTGTTGTAGATCGCCCAGTGGAAGGGGGAGGGGGGGTTGATCTCGTGCGTTGGTGATGAGGGGGTTGAGTGGACACTCAACTCCACTCACCGTTGTTGCTGTTGGTGGTGGAGGTGGAAGTGAAGATGCTGGTTGGCTGTTGGAAGCGGTGAAGTGGATTTCGGTGTGCGGATGGGGATAGTGCGTGCAAGAAGGGGGTGGGTGTGGCTGTGATATGGATGTTAGATGGTGTATGTGTATGTGTATGTGGTGGATTTGGGGAGTAAAGACTAGAGCACACTAGCTCCTCAAGCTGAGTGCAGAGAGCAGGGGGGGTGGTGTTTGATGGGACGATTCTGGGGGGGTGGTTGGAATGATTACTATATGGGATTGGATGGGAAGGTGGTGGGGCAGAAGGCGGGCAGATCGGTGGGAGGGACCTGGCAGGTGGGTGGGGAGGTGGGTGAGATGATGATGATGATGGTGGATATGATGGTGGATGTGATGGTGGATGTGATGGTGGGTGGGTACGTGGTTTTAGAGTACTATTGATAGATGAAGTAAGTACAGTAGATAGAGTAGTATTGTAGAGTAGAGTCCCATTCCAAATATCAAATCAACGACCCTTTCATACCATACCCCTCCTCCCGCTTCCCGCGTTTCGCTCCTTAAGATGTGTATTATAGACAGCTGGGCATTAAGATGTGTCTTATAGGTAGCCGGGGGTTGTTGGGCGGGTGCTGGGATGGGAAATGGGTCCTTGTCGAGCTGTATGGCAGGGGGAGAGGGAAGGAAGGGAACAATAAGCCATTCTTGCCCATTACAGCTTCTCCGGGACAAGAGCGTGGGATGGGGGAGCAGGTGAGTGAGACGTGTATGGGACATGGAAAATAGAACATGGAAAATGGATACTTTGCCAAACCATACCATATGGCTGGGTGTACAAAGTCCCTTATTTGTTGTATGGGAAATAGATACTTTGCCAAACCATACCATTTATCTGGGTTTACAAAGTCCTTTATCTGTGTTTGTTGGTCCCTTACGCTCTAGACTCTTGACTCTAGACTCGAGTCAGTCTACCTCAGTCCCGTCCGCATTGTCTCAGTTCCCCTCTCTTAGTAGTCCGTAGTCGAGTACTCTGGTCCCTCAATTGTTTGCTGTCCCTACTCTAGTCTCCCCGTGTCCTTGCTCTAGTGCCCCCGACGCTCTGTCTCGCTGTTTCACTATATCACTATCTTGCATCCTTCCGCTCTCACTGCCCCGATGTGCCTGCCATATCACCCTTACTCATCGATTACCATTTCCCGTCCGTTGTGGAGTATCAGGAGCAGATCACATCGACTTCTGGAAAAAGGTACATGGCTGACCGAGTTGTCGTCATCCCATCTCTCGGATTCGGTAGTGTGTACATGGTAGTGGGGTAAGAAGGTAAAGTAACGCCCGCTCAGTGCCTGGTTTGGTTTGTATGCACATCACGCCCGCCGTCATGTCCAAGTACGGTATGGTGGGTGGTGGGTGGTGGGTGGTGTGGATGTGGATGTGGATGTGTCTATGAATGTATATGCGAATGCGAATATGAAATTGAAATTGAAGCAAGGTGAGGGATTTAAGGTACGCTCGCTGGCTGGCTGGCTGGCTGGCTGGCTCGCTGCAGAGAACAATGAACGGTGAAGATTAGTTGGTGTAATTGTAATCGGTATCGTCGGTAGAGTATGCTGGGACAGACAGACGGACAGACAGACGGACAGACAGTTTGTGGAGTGGTACTGGAGTGTACTGGAAGTAAGGTCGTTTCTTCCTCTATCTGTAGTACGTACCATTCTGTGCATTGCCCACTAACCGAATATGGGGCATTCTGAAGAGTGAGTTACCTCCGTATATAGTTAGCCTAGTTTGTCTCGTTTGTCACCTTCGCCCATTATTCCCTTATTTCCTTATTTCCTTATTCCCCTTCCTTTCTCCTTCTTTTCCCTTTCCCCTTTCTCATGTACTCCACTTTCAACTTCAAACTCCAATCTAGTCTAGTTTAGTCTACGTACTGGTCCAATCCAGTACGTACCATCCCCCCACTCTGGCCGATCGGGGTCCAGTCCAACCGGTGTGCGCATGCCCCTGTCCCTGTCCGCTCTTACCTAAGTCTAGAGTACATAAGTTACATAAGTACCAAAACACCCTAATATATACTCAGCCCTCTCTCAGCTGTCCGACCGGTGAGCAGGGGCAGTCCCCGTCTTTCCCAGTCTATCCCCTTTTAAGCCACAGACAACGTTCGTTTGACTCTCTCTAGCGTCTCTTCTGTCTTTATCTGCCTCTCTCAACCACTTAACATCACAACACCACTTTGATCAATGCGGACTAGCGGACTTGCTGGTTGTCTGCCTCTTCTGCCTCACAACTTGCCTTAGGGGAGTATGGGTACAATAGAGAAGTGGACGTGACGCGTCTAGCATGCACAGGTACGGAGTAGATACATGGAAAACTGCAGTGTATGCACACTCTGATGATGTACTATGGTGTGCTCTGTTCACTGCCAACAGTATTGGAAGTCTAGTATCAGTATTTAATTCTTTCATCTGTCTCGGCACATGTACTGTATGTAAGTACTTGAAACTGTGGATACCCTACCTCAGAGACACTAACTGGGCATACCGGACATACTGGTTGGACATAACTGAACATGCTGGTCACTGCTCACAATGGCAACAATGGTCACTAGCAAACTGGGCATCCTCACGGTTCGCCTTGTCCATCGCCTCGTTCTATACAGTAGTACGAACTACTAGATATGGTACCTGTGATTTGTACGTGAGTGTATGCGCCTTTTAAGTACCTTCTCTAACCCCCACTCTCTATCTCTCTCTTCTTCTCATCTCTCTCTCTCTCCCTCCATCCAACCTCTCCTCTCCCCCATTCCCCCATTTGTCCCATAACCACCAACATTGTCCCGTCACCACCACCACCATACAAAATACACCCATTATTATGTATACTCCACTACTCTCACAGTACATACAGTACTTCCATACATCACCATCCCCACCACTCACCGTCATCCCCCTCCCCCCTACCCCTCCTCAATCCTTCCTTCCATGTTGGTCAGGTGTCATTGGTTCTCGAAAAATCACCACCCCAGCTTGCGGCTCTGCGAGATACGTACTGTACGTACCTTTCCACACCTTGTCCATGTACATCGCCCCAATCCACTCACCGTACCATCCGCCCACCCCACCGAAAACCCGCCTCGCCGTGAGTCGTTCCTGCCCAGGATATGAGAAAATGAGAGAAAGATAGAGGGGATTGAGACACTGGACATGGACATGGACATGGACCTGGACATAGACCTGGACGGAAACGCGACCAACCTGACCGGCCCCATGAAGAACACACACAACACGACGCAACGCATCCTGCACGCTGCACCGTAAACGCCATGCCACACGCTACACGGCACGCATCCCTTCATACATCGCTCTTTCCTTTCCCTATCCATTGACTACACTACAGGGATGCGTGGATGCCACTTCCATCCATCATTGCATGGGTGGGTGCGTGCCGCTTCTTCATGTCTCTAACGCCTCTCTCTCTCTCACTTTCACTCATCCATTGCTCTCACACACTCACTCACTCACTCACTCACTCACCTCTCTATTCCTTTAAATCTCCCCCCCCTCCTCCCTTTCTCTTCTTCTTTCCCTTCCTTCCTTTCTTTTTTTCTTTCTTCTTCATATCATCCATATCCATATCCAACAACAACAAGAACCAACACGTATATAAGTGGCTAAGCCTCTTTTCGCCATTGAGCCTACCCTCTGCCTTGGTCGCCCACAGTCAGTCCGTGACGAGTGATCCACCATCCACCGTTCTGCCCGGCGAGGCGAAGCACCTCATCCTTCCCACTCTCACTCACATTCCTGCCCTCGCACTGGCTAGCGCCCTGTCAACGGTCAACACGACGTCACAGCATCACAGCTCAACCAACATCATCCGTCTATATCAACATCCTGCCCCGAGCCTTCTCTCTCTCTTTGTTTCCCAACACGCCGCTTCCAGGCACCTGACTCACCTACCATGGACTACCAATCACACTCCCCTTGGGAGCATGCCCAGATATTTGCCTATAACAGTATGACGGCTCCCCAGGTCGATCAGCAAGAGGCTTCCTTCTCATCGGACGGCCCGTTACACTGGCTTGACAACTTGGATCCCGCTCCCCGCGGCCGCTCGCACCCTGATTCTCATCAGGAGTGGGCGCACACACCGGAGCCGTCAAAGGCCTTCAGCAACATGCAGAACCACCAGCAACAGTACTCTTACCAAGAGGCCCACCAGAACACTTACCCGCCGCCCCAGGTCCTCACCCCAAACCTCCCGTACAATCCATCCGTGTCCTTCAACAGCACTCAATGGGCACCCTCTCCCAGTGTCGTCTCCCATGATAGCAGCGCTCTCAGCCCACAGAGCGACCGCGACTTCCGCCAGGATCTCTCCATTGCCGCACTCCCTCTCTCGCGCTCACAGTCTGGCTTCAGCACTCTCAGCCACGAAGCCGACTACTTTACTAGCGGCGGGCAGCAGTTCCAGCAGCAGACAATTGCCAATCTGTCCATGATACACCACCACCAGGCCGACGAGGCCCTATCATTCAGAGAAGATGACGAGATGGCCGTGGACACCGACTCGGGCGAACTGGAATCCATCACCGTCACCCGTCCAACAAACCCACAATACCTCCACCCCTACCGCTCTCCTGCTCCCCCCTCCATCCACCGCCACGTCTCCCCGGCTCCTTCCTCCTACTCCTCCCACAACCCCCCCGCGCCACGCCTCACACCCAACCACGCCGTCGTCGAAGTAGACGACGCAGAACTCGACGCAGAGTTCGACCTCGACTCCCAGCCCGCCGCCGATGATACCGACACAGACGGAACATATACCCCTCACCCCCGCCGCGCCAACCGCGCTTCCCGCAGCCGCAACCGCAACCGCCGCGTCCAGCCCGCCACTGCCCTCCACCCCTCCACCACCACCCGCGTGACAAAGCGCGGCCCCAAAGCCTCCACCTCCTCCGCCGGCCGCGCCACCACCTCCAACCCAACATTCCGCTGCACATTCGCCTGGGCCGGCTGCACCTCCGCGTTCGCATCCAAGAATGAATGGAAGCGCCACGTCGCTAGCAAGCACACCTGTTTCAACTACTGGGAATGCGATGTCGGCACCTGCTCCTCGCCCGGCCAATCGGGGAAGTTCAACCGCAAGGATCTCTTCGCGCAGCACCTGCGACGCATGCACTCCCCCGGCGCCTCGGCGCTGTCGGACCCCGGCAAAGAGGAGTGGGAGCACAAACTCGCAGCTATGCAGGATGGTGGCAAGAGGAAGGGACGCGCGATAATCAAGAATGCCGCGTGTCCGGTCCCGGGGTGTGGGCATGTGTGGGAGGGTACTAGGGCCTGGGATGAGCGCATGGAACATGTTGCGAAGCATTGGGAGGCGGTTGCGAGGGGAGAGAGCGAAAGAGACTGGTGTGAGAGTTCGGGGGGGGTGTTGGAGTGGGCGGAGCAGGAGGGAGCGGTGAAGAGGCAGGGTGGGGGGTGGGTGTTGGGAGGTCCGGTGGGGGAGGCGGATGCTGTTGGGGAGGAGGAGTAGGGGTGTTGAGCCTTGTTTTTCCTCACATCAGTCACCTCCCTTGATCGTGTGTTGGTGGTGTGTTTTACGCCCATCAGCACGATTTCGGTTTCTCATGATGGCGCATACGTTGTTGGTCTCTCTTCTTTGAGAGGCTGGCGTGGGTGTTTATTCGTCACACCAACCACGCCAACCTCTCAGCAGTCACTCACTCTTACGACTCACGCACACACGTCCTATTCAGGGCACGGCCTTTTCAAATCTCTCGTGTTATATTACGACTCATTTTCTTACTCTTATGCTTTTCTTTCGTTGCCTGTTTTATTGTTTGCTTTTTGGCTTTTTGGATTTTGGGGCATCAGGGGAGAATGGATGATACGTTTACAGTTCCTCAGGTCTTGTTTCGCAGATTTGGGGACTTTGTATTCCCCTCCAAGGGGGGGTTATATGTTGTCAATGACAATGATGGGGTATGCATGATGGCTATCATGATGGGAATGTATTCACGGACTTTTGGAACTTTGGGACGGACTTATTATAGACGGATATGGACATGGGACATTGGATATGCATGGGCATGGGATGTCATGGGCATGGGATGTCATGGGCATGGGATTACATATAGACAGGATTCGGTTTTCAGCTCGGATGGGATAAACGGGCTGGGCAGCCAGGGAACTATACCCTCCCTCGGCGGCGAACAAACAAACTATAGACATACCTTTTTTTGGGTTTTCGGTCAGGAGTTTTTTATTATATATGTTGTATGTAATTGGTTAGATACCCTCGATACCTACTGGATCAAAAATATAAAATTATTTTATTTGATACTCAACATGAGAAATATTTCATTTCGTTTCATATGATCAAGTGAATAAAAAATGCGAGTACATCCTACTCGAGAGTGCATTCACCTACCCCGTGTATTCCCCTATCACTTCCACCCAGTCGAAGGTGGCCGGTTTCATACATACAGTGCGATCTTGTCCAACCTCTAAGTCCATCACTCTGCAGGAGATCGCCGCTCATGTCACTTATTTCGTGACTAATGACCCCGTCCAGCCCAGCATATCCAGAGTAACCAACAGAGACAGGCAGCTTAACTAGTAACCTCTCAACGCCAAGTCAATCGTTAAAAACGGCGATTTATTTATATTAAGGCGTGCTATTTATATCAACTAATCCCTCTACCAAAGCAAACTGTACGGCCCCACCTGTCTCGTTTCATTTCATTCATTCTATCTGCAGGAGTTCCTCGATCATGGGCCGAGCGAAAGCAAAATGGGAAATGAGCACGGGAGGTATCAGTTGAAAGTAGGTTTCAATCCTTCTTATAAACCCATGATTTATCAGTCCTAATAAGTTTAGAGGCCGCGAGTCAAAGGCAGGTAATGGTGCTAGGCTCCGGGACACCTCTTATCTTCCACACAGCAAAGGTCTTGATGAGAAATATCCTCCACTGTTGCACGGCGAGGTCTCACGGCGACTTGTTTTACATATGTACATAAGGCATTTCCGCATTTCTAAAGACTTGAAATTCAAAACTATTCTATACCATGGATAAAACCACGCGAGTACTCCGCTCTGGCCGCGATTTTGGTTAACTAAAAACCGACACGGACTTCCCGAACCCAACAATACGACACTATCCCAACCCTTACCCCTCCGTATCTGTGCCGCCGCCCCCTTGGGGATCCTGGGGATCTTCGACCACCGGTACACTCGCGCATCTCGCATTCTCAGAACGCACGCGGACTTAGGCTCAGGAAAGCCTAGGAATCAGGAACGGGCTCAGGCTCGGGCGCAGGTTCAGGTTCAGGCCCAGGCCCAGGCTTAGACTCAGGCTCAGGCCCAGGCGCAAACTCAATCTGTCTCTCCTCGGTAATCCTACAAAAAAAGGGGGGGGGGGAAACGTCAGCGGTGCCTTTCCTACGTCCCTCTCTCTCCCCCAGAAGAAAAAAAACCCCCATGGGAACAACACATACCAACAATAGAGGTTCGGCAATCTAAAAAGCGTAAGAAACGCCCTCGGCTCCCCAACCATCAGCCTCTCATCCAGCACCGCGCGGTTATAATTCTCTCGCAACTCGTACGGCCAGATACGGCGTTTGGCCTCCGGTTTCTCCCAGTAGTACTTCATGAAGAGGTTGATGGTGGCGGCGCGTTCTTCGCCGAGGATGTCGAGGGCTTCCTCTTCGCTCAGGGGGTCTAGGAGGGTGAAGAGGATGGTGGGTGTTTCGGGGTGAGGTATGTATCTGGGTGGGGCGGGTTGGTTAGCTAAGGCACCCGGGGGGGTGGGGGGGGGGGGGGGGGAAAAGGGGNGCACGACGTCGAGCAATGGGGTCAGGCGAATGTCCCACGGCTGTGACGAAGAGGAGGAGGAGGAAGGCGATGATAAATGTCACTTACGCAAAATAAGTCGGCAGAATCTGTAACAAAGCTCTCTCCCACCAATCCGGCAGATCAGCCTGCCGACTACGCACGTGCTCAATAAGCCCATAATCAATCCCCTCGTCCTGAGGATCAATCTCAAGCGTACGCCCCTCCGCCTCAGCCGCCGCGCGCTCCTGAGCCTTGGCAATGAGAGCGGCCTGCTCGCCGCCGTATTCCCCGTCGAAGGCGGAGTTGATTGAGTCCCGCATGTGCTCGATGGAGAGGGGAGTGCCGATGTCGATGATTTCGGCGTCGTCGAAGGCGTGCTTCTCGATGTTGATGAGGGCGAGGCGGAAGTAGCTGGGGGCGTGCCATTGGAGGCAGCCTGGTGGTCCGGTTCTTGAGGGGGGGGTGTTAGTTTTCTGGTCTGCTCCTCTGGTCCCTTCCCCTGCGATGACGAGGGTGGGGGGGGGGGAGGGAGGATAGGTGATGGAGATGGGGAATTACTCACGTCCAACATGTATTAAAATACGTGAGGCAGATTGACCTGAAATCACTGGTGCTGATAGGTGGCTCCTTGGAGAAGCTGTTGAAGTGGAACGCGAGCTGCTCCTCATCATGCCAGGTCACCATTTTGGGAGGCGCAAACTGGGGACAGCAGCAGATGTACTTCCTTACTTGATCGATCACCCTGTAGAGGCTATCCATTGGAAGTTGAGGTTCCTCCCAGGTGGGGAGCGTGGCCTGCGGTTCATGGACTCCTACGGGTTGCCAACCCGACCGCACGACGTGGACAAGCCTCGTCTCCGGGTCCCAGCTGCGTGTGGTATGAAGTTAGCCTCTCGGATGCAGACGTCTAGTTCGGTCACGTTGGGCCCAAGGACACAAGACGTACCTAAGCATATCCCCCGCCAAATTGCACGCCTTGAGAAAGTACCGAAACTCTTCAAGGGTGAAATACTCCCACCCCTTTTCAAGAACCATCAGCACCAGGTGGAACCACAGTGCGTCATCTGTGCAAGTAGCGATGACGTGCAGACCTAGGGGGTTGCGGAAGTGATAAATGTACGTGATGATCTTGTTGGCGACGTGTATCTCGTTCGCGCTGAGCGTCGGAAGAGGCTCACCAGGGAGCTTGTAGGGCGAAGTTGGGGTGGGGGGCCGTGGATCTTGACGTGGGCCTAGGAAAGGAGATCCCTGCCACTGCGGTAGCTCTATGGGTTCTTGGATCTGTTCTGTTTCCTGCGATTGTGGTGCGCCTGGTTCTTGAAGTTCACCCGGTTCCTGGTGGGGTTGCTCGCCCGCTCCTGCTACTAATGCAACATTTGTTCTCCCCACATGGTAGAGTCTCTGTCGAGCACGTATGTGCATATCTCTGCGAGTATTTGAAATCTGCATTGTTATTCTCTCCTCGGCGGACATGTCGGGTCTTTCCTGATACGGGGGTTTAAAGATCACTTCTGGAAGGCACAGGGTGTTTCTGTCGTTCAGAGTTCCATCGTTACGGAAAAGCGCCTCTCGCGCGGCCAAGGGCGCCTCTGGAACCAGCGATTGTTCACCATACCGGGTAATATAATGATCCCAGAAGTCGGGATTTAGAAGCATACGCATCCATTCGATCGATATTACGGTAGTAGCCTTTAAATGTGGTTTCAAATCTTGCCCTTTAGGCAAATACTGGGAGGGCCCTCTGGCAGCATGAGCTGCGGGGCAAGGAAAGTCCACATTCAACATCACCAATGGTAGGCCTTTAATGTTGGAATTCATTGGGTTATAGTCGGACTTGAAAACCTAGGGTAATATGGGTTAGCAGTGTGATCGGATATTGTTTGGACGCCAGGAATGGGGATTTAGTGAATCGTTACATTTTGTTCCATAGAATGGCCCCTATATAACGTCAGGAAAGGAGCACAATAGATTTTTGGGTGACATGCAGTTCATTCAGTGCTTCGCCTTCAAAATAGGCCTCTGCAGGCCATCTGTAATTTTGGTTCAACTTCCTCGGGTCGCAACGTGAGAGATAATGTTTGCCTGCCGCGTGCTGTTTGGAACCAGTGTCAGCAGAAAATATCCCCCCCAATCAAGAAAAGTTAAATTCATAATAATCATATTATACTTACAGCAAGTTCGTGAGTAAGAGTTCTCGCAATAAATGTCACTAACGTGACCCTTTCTGGCTCCTTTCCCTCCGGTTAGCTGAGGCCATTCCGCAGATAGAGGGAGGTGGGGGGTCGGTGGGGGGTCGGTGGGGGGGCGTTATACCGTCAAATCTGTTCTAATAAGTGCCCTAATCATCTCCATACCAATAGCTACGAAACCTTTTCCACGCCCTGCCTGTGGTATTGTTACACCAAACCAGTCTCCTCCCCTTTGCAGGCCACCATCCGTAGGGCTACGATACATAGACCTAATACAAAAGACCCAGTCGCCAGCCATCGCCGTTAAAAGATTTTTTACGTCCACAGCTTGATTGTGAATCTCTTCAGGTGTACGCATTCTGATTTTTAAATTAGTTGCGCTTTGGTAATATGGACTTTCCTCTTCTCTCTTATTGCTGGAATCCGCATTGGACAGCAATGCATCCCACCTTGGATATGTTCGTCAGCTCATCTATGACTTTAAAACCTGCTCATACAATGATGTACGTACCACGGCCAAAGATTGGCGTTATCCAAATAACGGGTAGCTAGTTGTACAACGGGCTTAAGTGCTGTCCAAATAATTGGGTTTTCGGCCTGTATCTCATTTAGTATTGGCAATAACCGTTTGGACTAGCAGAGGCACACTCACTACCATAAATCCAGAGAATCCATCCCCTATCAGTGGAGGTGGATAGCTCTGTAGACATCCATCTAGTGTCTCCCACTGATTTTTATCAATGAGTGGATGTATAGCATTATGAAGTTCAGACTTTGTCCAATCGGACGCGAAATCAATATCGGCGGTTGGAATATATCCTCTCAAGGCTCTCAGCCAGTCCACTGGGAACCCTCCACATTTGTATTCCTGCCAATTTCCTATTGCGTCTTTCCATTCTGATCGGTTCCATGACTCGCTGTAACTGAAGGCGCTGATAGGGGTATGTCCACTCTTGTAGCCTTGGAGCGCGTCAATAATAAGTGGCTTCGACGTATCTTTAAACACTCCGTACTTCTGGGCAAATTTTGTAAGTGGCCGTCTAGGTCTGGTTGGGTCGTTCGTTGCCATTGTAAGAATGAATATTAAGCATCACGAACGGGTATCAATAGGTTATGAGAAAAAGGCTCGTAGACAACGTGTGGGTTCCCTATCAATATATCGCTGCGAAGTGAGCCTCGTCAATGTTAGAGCAAGGCCAATTCGTCGTTAGTATTCATACTGAAAGAAGCAAATTTAGCGTCCAAGCACACACGTATAGCATGGCCTTATTTCCTTTCCCTTGTTTCGTCAAAGAACACTATTCCCTCGAACAACATTGTTAACCACTGCAAACGGAAAAATGCTATTCGAAAGAACGGGACAAGGAGTTTCTAGATTCACTGTTGATATACACGCGTATAGATGGGAATATACACTAAGTGGTCTTTACCAACTCAACCCAAAAAAGAGGAGAATTTCTCGCCAACGCCGCATCCGCTCTTTAAAGTACGCTTTGTTCATAGCTGCACCCCTGGTTTAGCGCACTTACCGGAAGACAAAAGTGCGGCCAATGGCATCTTGAAAGGCGTTGTTGTATCCCACCGTCGATGAGCAATTGCTCTCCTGGTACTTATCCTCCGCTTCCGGCAATAGTTGGGTGATTTGCTGAATTCTATTTGTATTCTGAGGGAGTCAGGTGGACGCTCAGTTGCATCGAGGATGAAAACCTACCGACGGATGTGTAGAAAGCCATTCGGGAGGCGTTTCTTTGTTTAGCCTTTCCATTCTCTCCCACAATCCTATCGCCGCCTTGGGGTCGTAACAGGCTGCTGCCATAAGCATGAGGCCAATGTGATCAGCTTCGCTCTCCTGCTCTCTGGAGGAAACTCTCATAATACCGAGATCGAGCATCATGGCCCCCAGATGGCGGCCGAGTCCCAACGTAACTCCAGTATAGTCGAGATACATCAGCCCCCAAATAATCGGTTGTAGCAATACCATCTGGCTCATCTTTTCCGCCGAGTGCTGCGCCATGTTGTGGGCAATCTCATGGCCCATAACCGCCGCCAGCCCGTCACTGGTCTTGCAAACGGGAAATATTCCACTGTATACGAAGACTTTACCACCGGGAAGAACGAATGCGTTGGCTTGGTCTACAGCCGACACCGTCAGCCATTGTAAACCAAATCTGGCATATACACTTACCCGGATCATCAATGACGTGCACCGTCCATCCCACACCCTCCTTCCTATCAGACTGTCCCGTGCCCAAGTTGCCCGCCTCTATCAACCGCACAAGCACCTTCTCTACCATCTTAACTCTATAGTCAGACCTTGGCAACACCCTACCCATCCTCGCCTCTTCATTGAGTATCTGCTTATACACCATTTGTCCCTGCTCCTCCGCACTCTCTTCGCTAAAGCAATTAAACCTCCGCCGCCCTGACACCGGGACCGTCTCGATGTTCATAAAGTAGAAGATAGTCATCCCCCCTGCCGTGAGTATCGCGATGCCCCGGAAGCGCGTTGAGCCGAAGAATCCTCGCACTTGTTCGGGGGTGAGGAGGGGGCGCGCATTGTGCGGCTCGATGCGTTGGAAAATTTGGCGACGTCGCTGGCTAGGAGAGTTGTGAAAGGGCCGCTGCTGCTGCCGGGTATATGTCGAATGAGGCCCTCTTCCTATCTTTCGCCATGGCTCGTAACTTGGCTTTGTGAAGCATCGAGTGCTGGCACCCGGGGCGAGGCTGTCGCGAGGCTGAAGGACTTCCGGAAACCCCGTGCACCTCGCAAACTTGCTGGGAGCTGCTATAGGGCGCAGAAGCCTGGAGAAGAGCATCATGATCCGAGATAATTATGATATACTACTTTGGCTGGGCAGCAGCTCTTGATCATGGACGGCCCATTGTTGTTGTGTATTATTGTCAAATCTATCCGGAAGAATTTGGGTGGTCATCATTGTGACCTAACGGATAAAGCTCGGGTGAACCTCATGCTGACTCCGCGCGCATATAAACCGGTTACGGCCATCCTAGCACTATCGCCACTACACAACAGAAGGGCTGCAGGGTGGTTTGTGATTGATTGAGATATTTATGTTATCTATACAAGATAGTGGAGAGCTACGAGGCGGAAATCGCACTACCAATCTAATGGCCTCTCGCTGTGACTACTAAGTTACATCCATTAACGCCCTGAACATGACTCCTCATTTTTGATGGTCCCTCGATGCCCGTTGGGACAAGCCGCAGCGAGTCCTCGTCGACTCGGACGTAAATCACTTCTCGTCATCAACATGAATCTCAAAGGTTCCCTTGTTCCCAGAATACTTCCCCAAGGGCTGGGTGCTTGGGTACTCGCTGGGCGTGCTGCTCGTATCACTCAGCGCGTCGTCGTCATCATCTGAGAACGCCCTGGCCTCGATGTTATTATCGTCCTCCTCTTCCATCTTCACCTGATCAGCCGTTAAATCGTCGACACCTTCCCAATCCTCCTCATGCTGGTGTGGCTGGTCCGTATCCGACATATAATCTTCATTATTGTTGTCATCGGTCTCGAATTCGTCCGTTGGGCTGTCTTCATTGTCGATATCCCAGTCATTAGGGACGTTGCTCATAGACCTTCTATCGTTATAAATGTAGGGTGCATTGCTGTGAGGCGTGGCATATGCGAACGGTGTCATCCCCCTCTTATGCTCTCGTTCCTCCTCGAAGACGTAAGGGCTGGGGGGTTCGGCGCTCCAGCGAGGCGTATCACGCGGACGGTTGGGTGACTGTGTACGCTGGCGCTTCGCCGAGAAGCTGTAGGAGTGTCTCTGGGCGAATGGGGAGGGCGAGTGGGATACACGCTCATTGAGCTCGAATGACGTAATGCGGCGTTTCGCCTGACTCCCCGGCGAGGGTCGGAAATTGATTGGGACAGTAATGGGCATGGATGTTGTACGGCCGTGGACCGGGCGAGCTAGATTGCGCTCGGTGAGTGGGGATATAGGCTGGCCAAGAGCTTGGGAAGCGGGTGTTCGCGAACGAAGTGGAGGCGAGTACTCAGATGATGACCGGCTGGAAGTTGGCGAAGCTTGACCCTGATCAGATTCTGCAGCTGGAATGACGGTGAGAGAGAGTTGCTGCGTGGTAACGGTTTGATGAACAACTGGCCCATCTAGTCTTTCGTCCCAGTGCCAATGTGGCTCATGGATTTGCAGTTGGCTGGGCTTGAAGCCACGGCTTGCTTGAAAGCCATTATCGCTGCTTGCTGCGGAGTGGCTTGCCTCGTTAAATAGAGGTAGATGCCTAATCTTCTGCCATGTCCAACCCTCGGATCCGTTTTGCATATAACCGTCTTTATTTGTGATGTAAAGGCGCCTTATATTAGATTGTTGCATAGACACCTCCGCTAGGAAGGATGCTGTCCACAGCGTTGGAGTCAGCATCTCGGAGGTTTCAAGGAACCGCAGTTGCGAATCTTTGTGTAATTTCCGCAATGGGATCCATGAGGCACCAAGAGCTTCGCGGTAACGTCGAAGGGGTTTTGGGATTTTCGAGGGTGAGCTGATGCCAGAAGACATAGTGTGTAGAATGTCTTCAAATGCTTCAAACATAGCAAACTGAACATGCTGGGCATCTGGACCTTTAACCTGAATTGACCTCACAAGGCCTCTGCTTCGAAGTCGCTTGTCGACGACAGTCTCTATGCCACAAGCCCTCGCCGAGAAAACAGTTGATGTGGGCTGAGACTTCTCTAGAGCGTGCTCCCAGGAGTTTTCTGTGGCCGCCTTATTGAAGAATCGTTGAGACAGTGCTCCAGTTAGCATATGGGGAGATGATGTGTCTTGTGTATTCCAGGCATTTCTTTGGGTGGAGCTGTTGCCCGTTCGGGACCATACACGATTCATATCAAGACCGTATGGAAGAAATATGACCTCAAACTCCCATGGATTAATCGCGGATGGAGGCAGGGAGTTATCAAGATCGCCCAGGCGAAACTCCAAGGCCTCGATACGCGAGTCGATCCGGGAGTACATTTCCGCGTGGCCTGTAGAGGTCATCGCGGTTGAATTATCCGACATGACTGATCCATTGCCGGCGCCAAAGCCAAGTTCCTGGAATCGCTTCGTAGAGAGAGCCTTCTCCACCCGGTCCATTCGGCACTCTATTTTCTCATGCTTGTGGCTAAGCAAGTCGCAGTCACAGTCACAATTCCCAGCGTCGGTCGGAGCCGCACAGCTATGGGTGGCATTCTCCAAGTGGTCCAGACGGTCTTCATGGTTCTGCAAAGTGTCTTTCAATGTTGGCTTAATCGCATAGTGTTTGTGAATGTCCGAAACGTATGGCAGGATTTGATGGAAACTGGGGGTAGGATTGGAAACATCCATCTCAGATTGAGCCACAACAGACGTATGCCCAGCGTTTTCGTTTGTAGGGACTAATGGATCTATCTCTTGAGACAGTGGCTTTTGGGCTAGGTCTGTCTGTGATGCGCGACTTTTATCAGTCTCCGAAATAAACTTGTCACGAAATTCGGCATTTTCCAGGTACCCAGATAAAGTCGATGCAGCATCTGTTAAGCTTTCGTTATATGAGCCAGCCTGGATAGGGTGGGGGATCCAGTCATGTATCAATCCGGTGCTTGCTCGGAGTTCCTCGCGGGATGCTGCCGATCTAAACGAAAGTGATGGCCCCAGGGCAGCCAAGTTCATATTCGAGGACAGCAAGCACTGAGATGGAATGGGAGGGAGTCTTGTATCCTGGGGAATGACGTTCGGTCCGGTGGCTCCTACATCACTTCCTGGTGGGCCGATCTCAGTATCCACGCCGGGTGTTGGCAGCTGCTTTCCGGTCTCTGTTCCATTATTAAAGCTCGATGGGACTCGCTGCACAGAAATATTTTGAGCCTTGGGCGTGCCTCGATATGTGCTCGGGAGCGAGGAGTCGCCGCCATGTGAGGCCTGCCGAGAGCGGATGGGCATTAGAGCGACATCATCCGCCGGCTTCCCAACTTCATGGAAACATGCATGGTGCTCACACATGCACCAACCCACCTTTTCAACCTCGAGTTCTCCATCTGCGTTTGTTGTCCCGGTCGAGTATTCCGACCGGTCGCAAAAGCGTTGACAACCGCATTTTGCGTTGTTTCCAATGCTCAGGTTTGTAAAATTGCAACCGCCAGTAGGCAGTTTCTGCGACGGCTGCCTGGCGACAGGTCTATCGCCATAATGGCTGTTTAAGACTGGAGTATTGGCAAGGTGGGCAGAGTGAGCCATCGACAAGTCAAGTTTCGAAAGTGCTATGCATCGAAGAGGAGATGGCCGCCGATGGGTTGAGCGACGACGTGGCTTGAGGTTCGGTATATATAGTTAATTTTCGATTCCTTGGTAAAACTAAATCATAAAGCAATGCGCTCTCAACGAGGGATCGAAACTCGGCCGCGCGAGGCTATCGTGGAAGAAACTGTCGCAATCGGAATTCATCGAGGGTTGGAAGGATTTCAGGGCACTGGAGGGGTACCCTCACGGTAAGGATGGGTGCGCCTGCTTGACAACTTTTCAACTTGGGATACTAACAGGTATATAGAAATATAAACATGGACACACTTGACTTAATGAAATATACTTTGAGTGAAGTGAAGGACGACAACAAACGCAAGAGGAAAAAGAACCCAAGGCACGAACGAACAGGCGCACGTACGCACACACACAGCCTGATCGTGGGGTCAGCCGAAAGGTGTGGAGAAAATATATTTAAGGAAGGAGAACGGCGAAATGAAACAGAAACTACACAAGTACTTGGTGGCTTCGGTAGAGTTCAGTAGTTTAGTGCAGCAGCTGGGGTATGGGCCAGTATGACTCTTCGAATCAACCTTGTCAGCTGCAGCAGTCCTGTGAGGTTACCAACCCGATAAAGGAACATGAAATGCATCCCACTGGGGCGGGGTTCGCAATCATTTTTGCATCATATCTCCAGCCAAACAGGTCCCCCTCCCTGTCTTGCTGCGAACTGGGAGGATTGGACAATGTGTGCCACATCCAATTCTCCCGGCGCAGGTGCCTGGAACCAGTAACGCCAGGGCGACTGGAGGCGTCCATAGCCGCCTCAGCGTTGTCGAATCATAAACGCGACAGCGCGGTACGGGTCGCATTTACCGTCGCCTCGTTGACGAATTAGGCGGCATATTCCCCGAACTGGTTAGGCGCATATGCATGCACTTTGGTGTTGTTTCCCATCACATCAACAGGGGGTTCGTCAGTGAGATCCCCGTTTTGCATTGTGTCCCGTGTACAAATTCCCATAAACATGGGCCCGTTAGTATGGTAAATTCCATGCTTCGTGAACATGCATTTGGCTAGACAAATTGTTATAGACGGTATTACACCGTATTATACTTCGCCAAATAGGCAGCCGCAGCAGAATTATGATATATATAGTATTCATGTTATATACTTTGCCTTTCGCCCTGAATAAAAATAAGATGAGATGAGAAATGCCTATCAAAGTCGTCACACAAACGCTGTCATGCCTCACCCTCAACACCAAAATATGCCTACCTATTCCCATAACCCCCAACCTATACCTCGCCCCAGCCCCCCAGAGAGGCAGCAATTGAACCCGACCCAATACTTCCGTTAATATCCCAATAGTGCCGGCTAGAGCCACTGATCCTCCTTGCCGACTTCTTCGTGCTCTGGCTCGCGCAGCTCGTGCTCTTTCGCCGCTGCATGATGGGGCCACTAGGTACAATAACTTTATACGATGCTCGACGCTCAGACGTCTTTGGCCTTGACACGAGCGGATGCAGCTGATGTACACGTGCTGCTCTTGCAGCCGCGTCTTGTGGGCTAGTCTTGGTTCGTGAACCAGTAAGTGGCGAGGATACAGGTGTTGCATCCTGGTTCGTGAAGCGCGACCTAAGGTAGCTAAATACAAGTCCAATATCAAGCTGCTTCTCCCATTCTTCCTTGCTGAATCCAATGTGGGCATCGTCTGACTCTTGATATCCCCGAGGGCGAGCGCTGTCTTGTTCGTCTTCGGCCGATCGAGTTGGAGGGGCGGGAAAGTTCATGGCATCTGCGGTATTCGGAATGGTTGGTTGAAACAGCGGCACCGATGCTGTGCCAGCTTGGGTTTGGGGGCCATCTTCCGTGTTAGAAGCTGTCTCCGGTATGATTGGCAGACCAGCATATGGCAACGGCTGTTGTTGAACCTTAAGGTAGGTCGAGAATGCGCCAGGGTGATCCGATAACTGGTTGACCAGCAATCCAAGTTCACGTGCTATTCTCCCTAGAAGTCGATATTCCCATGAATCGTCTGTTTGATCCCTGTCTATCCCAGCATACCAATCCCTGCGGCCAGCTTCTCGTTCCATCTCTTCTGACAGCCCCTCTCCAAAAAGCATGGCTAGGAGTCGGTCGTCGATACCCATAAGGTCATGAATGACCCTCCTAGTAATGCGTGTCCAAAAACTTTCACCCTCCTCGTTCTCTATATCTTGCTCAGGCTTACGAGTCTCGACTTTGGCAACGTCTCCTAGTGTTGCTACCTCCTCGTCATGATAGTCACGCTCTGACTTTACCCTGGCACTTGACACGGATTGCCTCCTCCGCCGCGTCTCTTTTTGTATCTCGTCAAGTAATGCCCGGCTCTGCTCTAATCTCCATTCCTCAATCCTCCGGACTTGCTCATTATCAGCACAAGTCTCATTCTCGAGCTCTCGCTGGCCAAGCTCAAGGCTCTCTCTTCGTCGCCTTATCCGTCGTGGGTTGAACCTCTCAAACGCATATAGCTGTTCCTGAACACCCTCCCCCATAGTCGTCCCATCGAGTCGGAAAGATCCCAGCCCATCGTGTGTAGGTAATACAGGATTCGCATCTCCGTATGCACTCTCTGCTCTGAATTCGAGCAGATGGCTATCTAAGCTATCAAGTTCTCCATCCTCTTCGTCATCTGCAACGGCTTCTGAATGCTCAGATACATCTTCGTCATACTCGTACGACCTGCCCGCGGTGTCGATGCTACCATAGTCGCTTAGCCTGGATCGACCATCAGTATGTCGCGTGCTAGCTGTTGTGGTTGTGTGTGTGTGATCTGTGGTGGATGCCGGCACCGGCGAGAATAATATCCATTCCTGGGAGTCCTCTAGTTGTCGCTCTGGCTGAGTAGTAGAAGGCCCATCGAACCTGGGTTCCTCCGGTGTCGTGTACGTCCGTTGTGGGGCGTAATGAGTTGACTGGCGGAAGGCCATGGTTCAGTCCGATAATATATTCGACAACAGCAGTGGCTGGCTGTAGTATTCAAACTTTCGAGTGCATGTATCTTCCCTGACCATATACTCTCAGATGAGGGGCCAGTCTTGCGGAAGAGGCTGAATGACGTGCGTGAGGAAGTGCGGCTGTCAACAACTAATGCAACAACGAGTATAGTTGTATAATAGTAGTCAGTGATAGAGCCTAATTTCGGGGTATCGGCAAAACAATATATGTACAGAGTTTATTCGTAGAGGCTGGTCTGTATAATAGAATGGCTAATGTCGCGGTGAGGATGTTGTCGATGGATGGTGCTCTCGTGGACCAATATGAGGCGGGGGTCACTCCCTGCAACTTTGGGTCCGCGTGAAGTAGCAACCCTGCTGTCTTGGTGCCAATCTATGTAGCTCTCATAGATACAATTCCAACACAAGACGCAAGTATTCATCAAAATCGGTTCTCAGGGGCTCCTACAAAATATACTGATTATATGGAGGGCGTATTTACATCAAATGCTCAGCTTACCTCGTTTGATTACTCACTCGACATCAAAGTGGCAGTGATGGTACTGGCCGGCAGTGACACCATCGACCGATACGAGCAAGCGATAAGGAACAGGGACGGGATGGAAACCCAAATTAACCAATGAATACATCTTTTATCGCCAACTAGTATCAGACGTGGACGAACTTCACGTCGCCGCAGATTACTTACAAATTATTTGTCTTACGGGTTATTAGGTATTCATAATAACAAGGGTATGGTAGGAGACACATCTCAGCACAGTGGCGGATCTCATTACTCCCCGGACCGGCGAACAGGGCCGATATCTACATTGAGACTGACATATTCATCATTCACGCAACGGGAGCAGCAGAAGGATATCATGGCTATTTTCATAGTTACAATGAAACGAGCACCTTTGACTCAAAAACCCTTCCATTGCAGCCATCGAAAGCAATTATGCGCCGTTCTTATCCACCCGTCATGACCCATCCACAACTATCTAAGCAGTCTCGGCGAAAGCAGCCGGGAAACGCTTAACGTTGTCTGCGAGCTTTCCATGGGTGCTCAAGAACTGGACGTAAGCACCATCGACGAAAACCTTTCCGGTGGTCTTCTTGTCCATGTACTCCTCGCGGCGAAGAGGGGTGAAACCCCAGTTCTTGGAGACGATAATCTTTTGGCGACCGGGGAACTTGTACTGGGAGCGGCGGAGAGCCTCGAGAGCGACGGCACGGTCTGGAGATATTGGTTAGCCGTTGATCTAGTGGACCATTCCAAAGGTAAACTTACTAGAATCACGAGTGCGGACACTCAGGATGATCTGACCAATGTTGACACGGGCAACACTTCCGTTGGGCTTACCCCAAGCACCACGCATACCAGTCTGCAGTCTATCGGCACCGGCACATGACAACATCTTGTTGATGCGGACAACGTGGAAGGGGTGGGCGCGGACGCGGAGATGGAAAGACTCCTTTCCGGAGGTCTTGACGAGGTACCTGTTTGGTTGTTAGCATGTGTCTCGTAATTTGACGCGCATTCCAAGAAACAGTTGCCATGCAACGCGCAAGTGTCTGACAGTGTTCTGTGGACGACTGTTGCGAGATTCTGGTTTCGGGCTTGACGGGTATCGCAGTGTTGGATAAACTCACTTGTTGGCGCAAATACGGGCAGCCTCAAGGGCCTCAGAGCTCAGCTGCTCATACTCGTTGGAAACCAAGTGAATGCACAGAGGGAACTCGTCAACGTTTGCCTTCTTGCGGCCGAGATCGAAGATGCGAATCTTTGGGTCCGGGACACCACGGTTGAAACGGGACTTTGGGTAAGGCTGTGAGGAGACTTTAAGTTAGCTACCAATCTTCCAAAAATTCTCGCAGCTTTCGATCGAACGCGAATTCCCTCCAAATTTCCCCCCCGTGCCACATTCGTAGACGTCGTTGGTGCCGTAGATATTCCATTCATCGCACAACCTTCCTTCGTCCTTCATTCATTCGTTCTCTCGTTCCCACGTTCCCTTAGATCGCTATAGTTTCAACGTACCTTGTTCTTACAGTAGCGGTAACATCTTGCTGGACGGCGAGCCATTTTGAATGATTTCGTCGATGTTGCTGTCGTGAATTAGTTGAGAGATGGGCGGAGGCGAGGGAATCCGCTTGCCTTTACGATATGCACTGCTCAGGATTTGAAATCAAAAAGCCCCACTAGCGATTTCGAACCCTAAGCCCACAAAAGCTTGCAAAAGCTTTCAAAGCAATCGCTTACGAGAGATCACGGGGCTAGTGTATCACGTGCTGGCAGTGGCGGATTAAGGTGCGATAACATGCACGTGGTCCATTGGAAATATTTCACGTGATCTAATACATTTATTTCCAGCCCTTCCCAGTACCAACAACAGATAACCCGTTGAAAGACTTCAATGAAGTGCAAAGGATTTCCATGAACCTCGAGTGAATGATTTAATGCAGATATGATTTATTAATATCTAGGGCTGCTAGAACTGGTATGCATGGGACTTCATGACACGACTTGTCCTGGCTGGATACTACACTTGTCTTCGAGCCCAGGAATTGCTTCACTACAACTTGCCCACAAGCAATTTCCATCTCAATGGGAGGAATTGAGGCGGCTACCTACATTGGAATTCTTAAAATGACCCCTGTATGTAGATGTTCTGGAAAGCGTCCATCCGGCTATGGTCAGGAAATTAAAGGCACAGTTATCCGAATGCATAAATTTGAGCATTTCACTGGTATCAACCGTGTCCAGTACTTATCCCGATTGCCTAGAGTGTGAACGAGCCATATCACATCTCACAAAGGCTGCCATGTTTCAATAGTGTGAAACGCGGGGATATTACATCCATTTATTGATTCTTAAGATCACCAATTTATGAGACGGGTTAATCAATTTCGCATGGACCACCACTGAATCAGACAAGTCTATGAACCACAAAAGTCAACCGGTGGCCCATATTAACATAGCACATCTGGCATCTGAATCGTATCAACCAATTCGCGACATAATTGTTAAATATCCGGATCTGGAGGTTATAAAGTTGATGTTCAAAGTTGTCCAGCTCCATAACACCAAGGTACAACATTACCTTAGCGCCCAACCACGTGGAACGTCAAACCACTTCAAGATACGACATTATCGGGGTCCCACGCGACAACACCATTTGCCAACACAATGTCAGGGACTGACAAGAAGCTACCGCCAACAGGCGCGCTTGGGCGCCGGCCTACGAATCCCACGACGTCTCCTACGCCCTCAAATCGCGCTCCTGTTCGCTCTCCAACACCATCCTCGCCTTCGTCGCAACCAAATGGCGGTCTCCCTAGAACAAGGTCGCTGCGTGGCAGCGCCTTGTCAGCTGGGAACCCAGCCAGGCGATCTGTTGTTGGCGCATCAGGCTTAAGTAACAGCAGCAGCGCTACAGATGCCGAGGAAGCTCGAGCTGAGAGTATTGCTGCGATGGACGAGCTGAAGGAGAGGTTACGGATGTCCGAGATTCGAGCCGAGCAATTCCAGAAAGAGACGGAGGTATTGCAATCTCGGCTAGAGGATGCGTTACAAGAGCAAGTGAGGCTTGAGGACAGATTACATGAGGAGGAGGAACGGATCGAGTCACTAGAGAATGAGAAACGAGATGCTGCGAGACAAATGAGGGAGATGGGGGCAATATATGAGGCAGAGCGAACATCAATGACGAAGGAGAAGGAGGAGATGAGTAATCGAGAAGAGGAGATGCAGGCAATAATTCAAAGGCTAAAGGAAAGCTTAAGCCAGAAGGCCAATGGAGACGATGATGCTCGAAGTGAGGGCCGAGGATTCAGGCATTGTATGTCACCCTTTACTTCTCTTTGCAGGACATGCTGACCCCGACACAGCTAATAATTCATCACCGAGCATCGAAAGCAACAATCATTTTGCCCCTCCTTCGTCTTTGAATCGTAGCGATTCTCGCAATAATTCGAAGCTTCTCCTCCAAAAAGATCGTGTGATCGAGTCTCTTCGGCTAGAAATAGCGGAAGCCCAGATAAAGATTGTCGAATCAGAGAACATGGGTGGTGGCCGCATACAAGAGATAGAACGGCAACTTCTAGAGGCTCGGATGACCAATGCTCGGTTGATGGAAGACAACGAAAGTTTCCAGCTCCTACTCTCCGAGAAGACACTCAACGGCGACTTTACAAAGTCCGACTTTGGGTATATGTCCTCTCCAGCCCGCGCTGATGCCCTTGACGCACTCGAGGGCCGCACTGGCGGCTCTAGCCTGGCGGACGAACTTTCTGATGTGGCAGACGGCGATATTGAGGCTTATCGACGTCTGGAGGCTGAGCTCAAGGCCAGCAAGGAACAGAACAAGGCCCTCACACTCTACATCAACAAGATTATTGAGCGTCTCCTTGAGCATCAAGACTTTGAGGCTATCCTTGATCAGTCTTCAGACTTCAAACCCGGAGCTGCCGGAAGCGTTCAAGCAAACACCAATAAAGACCTTCCACCTCCACCACCTCCAAAGGAATCTGCTGGTGGCCCATCAATCCTGCAACGCGCAAAGTCTGTGGTTGGCGGCACTCGCCCGAAGCCTCGTCCGATGTCCCAGATGCCCGCCGCACACTCGGCTCTGACCGACCCCGACACTGCGCCTTCGATCCCGTTCAACTTAAACCGCGGTACGTCAGTGCGGAAGGCGAGGCCAGCAAGCGAGCAGATATCCTCCGGAGCCTTCAGCGTCGTGAACGCAATGTACAAGGGCCCCGCTGCAACCTCACCGCCGCTCCATGGACCGCAGACGCCACGCAACTCAACGAGTTTCTTTGCGCCGCCAGCCGCGGCCGGAAACCCAAATGCAGCAGCCCGCGCACCAAGCGGAAACTTCGCCCTGCCCTCGTCTGGCAACTTCCCCGGCAGCCGCGTTAGCGGTACCAGTGACGGCGGAAGCACAACCAGCACGGAGACTAGCCATACCAGCCACACGGGGGAGGTGAGCACGCCGCCGCCTGGTAACTCTCCCCCGCGGGCAATGGACCGCCAGGCTACATTCGCAGGAAATAAGCCACGACCACTGCGACTGGTACAGGATCAGGCGGAGACGACGGCCAAGGCGGACAAGCGAGCGAGCTGGATGGGATGGGCGATGAACGCGGTGGGCAAAAAGGAGGATGGCAACGGCAACGAGGCGGGAAAAGAGTAGACGGCGTTACGGATATGGCGCTGGATCTACTTTTGGATTGGGATTGGGCTGGGTGGGTGGATATCGTGTTACTGACTCTCCTCATTTGGTGCTTTGTATGGTTGTATCTTGTCGAAGCGGAACGATTCGCTTGAACGATACCCTTGATGTGGCATGATGGTTTTATAATTTGTTTAACGCATTACATAGAGCATGAATATATAATGGTATCTAAGATATATGGCTGTTTTATCAATATAATCCTGTCAAGCTACAGGTGGTAGGTGAATGATGTCGTGGGAGTGTTGTTCCTTAGAATTCTGTCTTATCGATGGTAAGTTGTACATGGTATTAGCTTTCTATGAAAAGTAGCATATCCCTCCTCGTCACATCTGCTAGCAGTAACAATGTAGTAATGTTCACACGGAGCAAAGAGTTGGCATGTTTAGAAACAGTATGGTCTATTGTATATATGCTCTCGCAATAGTTCGATATCATATATGCGTCACAAAGCCAGCCCTCGCCCCTGATTCTCATCATACACGTCGCCTTTCGAGCCTATATTGTTCTTCTCGGTTTCGCCGTGCTCCTCAGCACCACCTGAATGGCAACACACATCCAGGCATTGATGCGCCTCGGCGCCACCGCCATGTACACCTCCACCCGACAGTGTAGATACAATGTCCTCTAGGATTGCAGCGCTTATAACTTGGCGGCGTCCTTCACGGTTCCAACCTGAAGCTTGGGTCCGTACTTCTTGAGTACGTTGGCGTTGTGGTATTTCCAGAATTGCTTGGAGGCGTCCTTGCCCGCGACGCGCTTGAGGATCTTGGCTCCACCGGGGTGCTCATCGGCGAAGTCTATACAAGATGTCAGCCAAGCTCAGCGGACATGGCGCGTTGAGAAAACCGCGGCACTTTGTGGTGGGGGCATGCATGGCGAAGCTTACCAGTGACGTTGTAGACGTTCGAGTCTATGATGATGTAAAGGCCCTTCTCGGGGTTGTTGTGCTGGGCAACATCTGCGGGAGTAAATTGTTGAGACATGATGGTGAGCTGTGTATTGTGTAATATACGGCGTGAATGCAAGAAAGGTGGTCGAGAAGGGGAAGATCCCACACTACTTAACTCTCCACACTTATCTCTTCCCCAGACTCCCGGATATGACATCGGTTCAGGATCCAAGTACCTCTTACCTCGGCAAGTTCAGTAAGCAAACCTTTGTCGCTTTTTATTGGTTAATTGTCGGGGTCCCGATCCCGTAATTCCTGGCCTATCAGGAGCGACCCAGCTCCAAGGGTGGACGCGTGGTGGGACTGGTTGGCAGGCACGGGTGACGACAAAAATACACGGGAAGCCCGGAACGTAGCTACAAGAGTCACAGTATTTTTTACAGAACCTATCCATATATACTGATGGTCTGGTACCGCACCAGGAGTCTATTTAATTTCAATAATTCCTTATCGACCACCAATAAAATTATACCTATACTGTATCGACTAGTTACAGTTCCTTGTTGCAACTAACCTCTATGGCTGTTTGGAAGTCGCCACACGTGTATTATATACTTCACCTGTCAAGACCACAAGCGGGAGAGACTAGAGCCAAGCCCAATCTTAATTTAATATAGAAACCATGGCGTCTTTGGGCTGGTCTTATAGAGATGAGCCGTACGATCCATACTGGGGCCCAACAAGCTCCAAGGCGAAGTGAGAAATCCAAACATTCCTTTGCTGGCAACAAAACTGACATGGTGTTACAGTTTCTGCGAGGAGGTGCGTTCTGTTATGGCATAGCTCCTCTAATCCATTGCTAACCATCTCTACAGGACTATATCGTGACACGATATATCGCTGAGCTCATCAACACCCTCACGAACCTGACGTATAGTATGCTACCATACCCCTCAGATATAAATGATAACAAAAACGCATACTAACTCAACCCAGTATTATACGCCATCCATGGGATCTACAAGAACTGGGGTCGTAAGGATGCCTTCCTTAGAAACATCCCATATCTCGGCATTATGAGCGTCGGCTTTGGCAGCGCCCTCTTCCATGCCACAAACAAATACTACACGCAATGGGGTTTGTCCCTTTTTCATCTTCAGAAGCGCACATGACTAACAGACTACAGCGGACGACCTGTCAATGCTCCTCGCCACGGCAACGGTCATGCATCGCGTCTACACGCACGACGATACGCCACTCCACGCAGTCCTCAAAGGTCTCGGCCTCGCCGCCTTCCTAACCGCCTTTTCTGTGTGGCACTGCATGTCCGACGAAATAGTTGGGCACTCCATCCTATTCGGCGTGATGGTTGTCCTTGTAGCGACTAAGACGCGCTCGATCATCAGCCATCGCGTCGAAGATCCAGCGGTGAAGAAAGAGGTCCGCAAGCTCGCTCGGTGGGGCTCAGGTATGTTGTCTTACCCAAAGGTGTTTTGGATGGCGCTTATGGTGGAAATAGTGATTTTTATCTCCGGATATATCATCTGGAATATCGATAATATCACCTGCTCCTGGCTCACGCAAGCGAAACGGACAATCGGCATGCCGCTCTCGTTCCTCCTTGAATTGCATGGCTGGTGGCATATCTTCACCGGCATTGGAGCGTATATCTGTATGTTCTCTGCCCCTACCTTCCAGTCTCTCGATCTAATATACCTAGTCATCGCACTCGTCGAGTACCTCACATCAGAAGACGCAGGCGAACCGCTTCCGGGTCGCTTCGCCTGGCCCATCGATTTGTTCCTGAGAAGACCTCGGTCCACGTCGAGTATTTCCAGGGCAGGTTATGGAACCATAAGTAAGCCAAATGGGAAGCATATGGCCAAAGTGCAGAAGCTTATGTGACTAAACAGGCGCGGCTCCCGAAAACATTGATTAGTGACGCTTATGAGCCTAGAGTGACGCCACGAAACGGGCTAGCTGGAATAGAAATAGAAATTATAGAACCAGAATGGGATAATAGAAAAGCGGCAATAGATTGGACTGGGATTAGAATGGGATTAAATTGTAATAACTGGGCAGGGGGAGTGGTAGAAGATGGTATAATATCCACAATGCATCCACAACGAGGAGGTAGAACCAGTTTTTAGAATGGACTTTAATTATTAATGTAAAAGGGAAGTGCTTCTTTAATACTGGTGCCACCCAAAATTATCAGACGTAATTCTGTAAATTTTTATTTACTATAATTTATATATTTAATTTCATTTCAGAGCGGCCGGTTTATTGATTATAATTCTAACTAATTGAAGGCCCCAAATTTTGATTGTATTTGTAATTAAACGCTCTATGAAAAGCTGCCACAAAAGCCAACAGGAGTTTCAGTCAGCAACAACCCGAGCACATTGCCCAGGACCCATTCAAAAAAATTATGTAGTGGGGGAGAAGTATTTCCAAAATTCGTCAAGTCGTATCTATATATGTATGAACACCAAAAAAGCAGATATCCCTCCATCTAAATCGAACCCTACGCCTTCGCAGCCATTAACGTGGCAATCTCCACCACGCCCGTCACATTACCCTCCACCGCCGTCGCAATCACCGCATCATCATCATATGTCGCCTCTCCCCTCGCAGACTCCTTCTTCGCAGCTTCCAAAAATGCAATCGCTTCCCGAACTGAGATATCCTCCCGCACCACAATCCACTCCGGTGTCGTCACCACTAATCCCCGCACTTTCGTCGCCAGCTTATCTATATCCTCCGGCTGGAGACGCCGTATCTGCCGCGGCGGTACGACGCTGTTCTCGCAGTACCGCACCCATCCTGATGGGGACTGGTAGCCCGCTATGAGGACGTGGGTGACAAGGGCGGTGCCCCAGCCGCCGCCGACGAAGGGGATATCAGCGAGAGGCACGGCGAGTTCAGAGAGTTTGGTTTTAGCTGCCGGAGGTGGGGAGGAGGCTCCGAGGGCTCCGAGGGCTCCGCCAGGGTGGTTTGTGGCGAAGACTGAGGGGGCAGAAGTGCCGTGTAGTTCATGGGAGATGGCTAGGGTGAGGGCGTCGCCGAGGGCAAGGGCGATGGTTGTGGAGGTCGTGGGGGCGGAGATGCCAAAAGAGGTGGTTTCGGATTCGGGAATGGGTGCGGGGAGGAGGACGGCGGAGGGACGTTGGTCGATTAGCGCGCAGGTTGAGGGATGGGTGTGTGCGGTGAGGACTATTAGGGCGTTTTTGGGGTTGAGATGGGGGACGAGAGAGAGGAGTTCCGGGGTTCGTCCGGAGAAGGTGACAAAGAGGATGACATCGTTTGTGTCTATTTGGCCGAGGTCGCCGTGCAGCGCTTCGGTGGGGTGGAGGAATGTGGCGCGTATGGAAAGGCTGTTCATCGTTGCCACGAGCTTGTTGGCGATGTGTCCGCTCTTGCCAACTCCCACGATTACAAGCTTCCCCCTCTTCTCCATGGCTCCCCGCACCAGTTCCACCGTCTCATTGAAACCCTGTCTTGCGATTGAGTCTGTTTGGTATAGGCGCGCAAGATATGACAAGGCTTTTGCTTCAGTCTTGAGAACGTGCACCGCGGTGTCGAGGCGTGCTTCAAGCAGTGGAGATCTACCAACTGCCTCTGCTGGGGCAATCGTCATGAGCTTATCTGGAACCGGAGAGACTGCCCTTGTCTCACAGGGCGTGGGAGGTGAGGGAGGCGCAGGTCGTGTCCGGCCATTAAGGACATAGACCTCGCTATTCTGGATTGGATGGCGTTCCACGACCATTTCGACAGATGTGTATGGTTTGACGGAGTCGCAAATGTCAACTCCGATATCGAAGGGGGCTTTCTGCCTATCTTCGTTATGACTATGTCGTCGGATATAAAGGCTCGGCGGAAAACGTCGGCGAAATCGGAACAGGTATATTAAGAAGAGCCCACGGCGTAATTCCGCGTCAAATGGATATGAATCGATGAAGATATCTGGGCATATTGGTCAGCTCCAGGCACAATTTATTTTGAGGCTCTCGCTCGCGATTGAGCAAATGCCGCGAACTCACGCTCTCGAGGCCGCGGACGACAGGCCGTGCGTGCAAAGCCGGGAACACGGATCCCGCGTAGTGTCTCAGTTCAGAGAAAATTCAGGTGCAACTAGCCAGCTAATGCTCATCCTGAGAGATTCTCCAACGCAGTAAGGATAGGCCTGTATGTATATGGGAGGATGCGTATATATCCAAAATAGTGATTAGAGGCGACGGTGACTGACGAGGCAGTTCGAAGACAACCAGGGAGCGAGTGGAGTTTTGAGGGTGTCAAGGGCCATGCCACATTAATGAAGTATGAGGGGTGGAGAGGCAGAACAAGGGTCTAGGAGTGTAAGACACACCCGTACTACAAAATCGACGCCAGCTAGTCATATTGTAGCTGGCGCCGGGGGGCAAAGTTAGAGGGGGAGCTAATGGGATTGGCGACCCAAAGTAAGAAGGTTGGAAAAGGGCGTTCCAGATGATTTGCAGTTACTACAATCGGCTATCTGCGCTGCCGTGGGGTACGCACACCTGCTGAATGCAAGTATGTATGTATGTACAAGGTAGTACAGTACACCATTAGCCAACCACCACTGGCCAACGACCACTACTCGGGGGCTCGGCATCTATGTTCTCCGTTCAATATGTAATTAGATAAATAGGATAACAATTCTGGTCAGTAATTGGCAGATAGAGCAAGTTGGCCGGAAAATGCTACTATTCTATTATTTTAGTATGCAAAATTCCAGGGATTCCATGTGATAAGTTAAAGTTCTGATGAGGTGATTGAAACTAGTGCTGAAGCGATGGATGGAGGGGCAAAATACGTAGTACGTACCACGATAAACTCCGAGTTCCGCGATAGGATGGAGGGTAAAGGGCAGAGAGGAGAGTTTCTAATATACAGCAGTAGAGTAGAGTAGTACTGCATATACCGTGGCAACATGCCGTGGCAATATGTCGTAGCACTGTAGACGGATATGCTAATTGATAATAAATGCCCGTAGTCTGTAGTCTGTAACCCATAGCATATAGTATGAAGAAGTAGTACAGCAAGTAATTTGTGAAACTGTAAAATTCTCACTCGGCGCTCGGATGCGGCACAGATGACTCAGCTACTACTCCAACTCAACCCCGCGATATCCCGCGTCTGATCGCCTTCTTGCCTCCTCGCCGCTGACTCTGACTGCCTCTAAGGCCCTTGGACGTGGCTCACATAGCGCCGCGTCCCCATACATAGCGATGTGATCATTAGGATCGAAGATTCCATCATCACCTCCCCGCTAAACTAACCGCAAATAACGCGGAGATATCAAAGTCAGGTGACCAACACGGCGACTTTCGACTCCGTGATTTCTGCAAGGTCCAAGGAGTTAGGATAGCACTCTATTTGAATCTACTCTAAACTCCTTTCAGTCGTGCCACTAACGTTACACAAAAACAAATTGGTGTCACGTGCCACAAGGCTGAGGTATCCGAGCAAGCTCACACTAAGCCATTGCCAAGCTATCGCCAGCCATGCCAATCATGCATAACACGAAGCTATTTCACACAGAGCTATCAAGTCGAGGTGTGAGCTGTGATGGCTTAGACTCTGCAGGTCAGCCATAGCGGGTAACGGAGGAGGGCAGTACAGTATGTGGCGGAATAGTCATCGGCTCGTTGGTGAGTCTATAAAGAGATGTGCAGGATCCGTTCCCCCATCCGTGGCGCAGTCATCGCCTGTCCCCAACGTGCCGCCTTGGAGGTCGCCTATTGAAGGCAACCACAGAAAGTATGCTGTTACTCATTGTGTGGTATCGCTTTTTTTTTCGTTTCAATATATATCTCCTCTTTAATCTCGTCTTAATTTCAAGCCAAATTTGGGATATTTGTTATAAAATTTAAATATAATACGAAATATCTACCTACTTTTTGATAACCCTATTCAATTTCTCACATTTGATACTTTCAACCATCCGTTTTCAACTCCTCAAATTCAAACTTGCAACAATGGTAGGTAATAAATTGACAACAGGGAGACACTACCTAACACTCGCTATAGAGAGGCCTTTTCCGCAGAGCCACCCGTGACGCCGATGAGAAGACCCTGTGCGAAGATGACGAACAAACCACACTTCCTACTCGCCAAAAGTCGGATCTCCTTGAAGATGAAACTGATGACAGTGTCTCCCTGACACTGCATCCGCTTCCAGAGATGGAGGGAGTGATTGTTTCTATTCACCCTCCGAAAGGAAAAAAACGCACGCCATGTGACGTTGTCCTGGTTATTGACGTCTCGGGCTCTATGGCCACAAGTGCACCGTCGCCAGAAACGGCCGCCGGGGAGATCGAGGTGAATGGCCTAACAGTTCTGGATCTGACCAAGCATGCCGCGAGGGCTATTGTCGAGACCTTGGATGACAACGACCGCCTCGGGATAGTCACCTTCTCCGATGAAGTAACGATTGTCCAGCGCCTGAAGCCAATGACCAAATCGAACAAGACTGCAGCCTGGAACAACATCAAAAATATCCGTGCTGACGGCTTGACGAATCTCTGGCAGGGTATTCTGCAGGGGAGAAGTCTATTCGACGACGAACCGCGGCCAGGGAGTGTGCCTGCGCTTATGTTGCTAACAGATGGCGCGCCGAATGTCGGGTAAGGCTTTAGTTTATCATACCCACTGAACCCAGCTAATTCAATTAGATGCCCGCCGCAGGGCTATGTTCCACAGCTACGCTTGTACAATCTCCCTGCGCCAATCCATACATTTGGTTTCGGGAGCGCTATTGGTTCCTCCCTGCTCCAGTCCATTGCAGAAGTTGGGGGTGGCAACTTTGCATATATTTCTGATGCAAGCATGCTCGTAAGTCCCCCATACCATTTTTATGACGTCTCTGACAGGCAATAGGCCACTGTGTTTATTCATGCAATTGCCAATCTCCAATCGACATTTGCAATGTCGGCAATTTTGGCAATTGAGGCCTCCGAAGGTCTTCAACTAGTCGAAACTATGGGTGACTACATCAGAAAAGAAAACACCAAGGATCAAGCGCAGTCATCCGAGAACAAGTTATTCATACCTCTTGGGGGTTTACAGTATGGACAATCCCGTGACGTGTTCCTCAAGTATGGACAGTTCAAGCAGGCAGGCGAGAAACCCCTTATCAAAGCCGAGCTCCAATGCAGGCCCCTGAACAAGACTTCGGGCAGCTGCCTCACATCCTGCAGCGTCCTGGATAGCCCAAATATGCAGCCCGAGGAAATTGGCTTTCACCGCAACCGCGCTGCGGTATGCGAATTCATAAGCTCCCTCGCACCAATTTCCAAGACCCACGAACGCACCAAGGCCAACACCGGCGATGTAGAACTGAAGCGCTGTAAGCTACAGAACATGATCGTTTCTATCCGCGCCATGGTTCTCGACGACGACGCCAATATCGGGCTCCTCGAGGACCTCGAGGGACAGATTTTGCTCGCTCTCTCAAACAACTATTTTCGTGGCTGGGGCTTCCACTACCTGCTATCCATGTACAACGCCCACTTCAAGCAGGTGCGAAACTCCTTCAAGGACCCTGGGCCGCAGTCCTACGGGAAGGACTCGCCGGTGTTCCTGGAGGCGACTAAGGAGATTAGTCTATTGTTCGACACGCTACCCTCGCCCACGCCGGTCGTCACGGTGAGGGATTCGAAAGGACGATCGAGGAAGGTTTCGATGCATATGAGCTCTTACAATAGGAGCAGCAACCCCTGTTTCGCAGCCGAGAACACAGTCACCCTCGCTGATGGCTCGACGGTGGAGGTCAAAACGTTGAAGAAGGATATGGCGGTGTGGACACCAAAGGGCCCCCGCAAGCTCGTGGGTGTCTTGGAAACGGCTGTCGTGGACGAGGAGATGTGCAAAATTGGCGACCTGGTTATCACGCCGTGGCACCCGATTTGCTTCGATGAGAAGTGGTCGTTCCCGAGCCAGGTCGAGCATACGGTAATACAGTATACGGGAAATATTTACTCACTGATGCTGGAGCGGGACGGGGATTCCGAGGCCCACGTGGTTGAGATTAGTACTGAGCTTGCTGTAACTCTTGGACATGGTATCACCCATGCTTCTGGCGATGGAATTGATGTACGGACCCATATTTTCTTTGGGAACTATGACAGGATTTTGCTAGATCTAGAGGCGTTACCTCTGGAGGACGGGGTTTATAAATATTTGTTCCTGCAGAGAGATGAGGAGACGGGCATTGTCATTGGGTTTGCTTTGTTGGGGGAGAAGATACTACATCGTTAACTGGGGCTAATTTGTACATCATGTTGATGCTAAGTATGCTTTATTATTTGATACATATAGTATAGTAAAGTGTGGGATTATCATGTCTCTGAAAGTCAGAAGAAAAACCGTGTAATCAGAGTGATTATGTGGGTAATTCAACCTCAAAGGATCTTTATTTTTTATTTTTTGGGGCTTTGTTTATGAGTTTCTAGCTCATTAGTTGTAGCCCTGAGTTACTAGACATCCGCATATAATCACAATTGCTGGTGTAAACACAGGTGTTGTCCATAGTCCCTGTATAGACTTCAAGACCGCTCGAGTACAGTAAGCCGAAATGGTCAGCAGCCTACAAGTTGCCGCGGGGTGATACTAGATGGATTTCAAACAGTCACGAAGGATCCACGCCCATGCTGGAGCTGGTGTCGATCATAAGCTTTTGGTCCCGAAATGGCTGATCAGTCTTGGACTTTGGGGAAGTTCCCACTTCCCGAATTACCGATCCATTCACAATTCTGGAGCCAAGACAAAAGGTGCCGAATCACCGAGTTTTGACAATAAGCCCCAGAGGCAGAGGCCCGGTTCTGATCGTGTATGTTGGTGACGCAGTGTTCTGGTAGACAGATACTGTGTCAGAGTTTACCGTAAATAGACAGAGAGCGTCTAAAGTCGAGATGGTGCATATACGTAGAAATTAAATGCATTAATCTCTGTTACAATATGCTTCTGAAATTCTCACTTTTTGGGAAGAGATAATCTTGATGTGGACAAGCACGCCAGTGTAGCATGGTTAATGCGCGGGCCGCCTTGGCCTACGTAGGTGCCGCCCATCCCACCAACGATGGGCGCCTCAAAGCAACAGGGGTGTTTCTATGACCATTTTGACATGTATGTAGGAGTGCATCGTTACATCCTTAAGATCCTTGGCTTAATATTATCTATAGAATCTGTTACCAATGTTTTACTCTTTTTTTTTTAAAAAAAAAACATCATGCTTTCCTTAAACCTCGTGGAAGCAGCTATTCTGCTGTTCTCCGCTAGTACCTTTGCCCAGACGTAAGTTCATGCGTCCTGCCAGACGCCCTGGGCTAACCTTCTCACTTGAACAGCACCAACGACAGTACCCCCGTCTGGAACGTGGTTCTCACCACACCCGAGCAGACAACGGGTATCACAGCTTGCAAACCAAGTAGCAATGGCTATTTTGTAAATGGCGGCCTAGACATAACAATTTTTGATGGGTTCTCCTCCAACACTGCCTGTTGTAAGCAGCCACCGAGGGATTAAGCCAGCCCTACGAGACCTCCATAGCTCACACCCTTGCAGACAATATCGCCGACCTATTCGCTGTCTCTGGCAAGACCCCACTACGGGAATGCTATCCCAGCAACTCGACGTGTGATTTCCAACTGTCGGACCATAGCACCTACAATGCCACAGCCAACTACTCGCGCGTCGGCTTTCAAACGGGCGTTGTGCCAGGCAAAGAGGGTTCACAGCCCGACACCAGTGTACTAACGTTCCGGACGTTCGAGGGCGCGGACTGTGCCTCAGATCCCGACCACACGTGGCATCAGTGGAGCTGTGATAGGTACATAGGGGATTGTTCAACGGTGCCATATAGTGTGCGTAGCTTCAGCATTTCAGCGACGCCGGAAGCAAATAAGACGGGGTGTTATATTGCATCGGAGAGGGCTGAGACGAAGGCCCCAAGCGAAGATGATGAAGAGGGCATGGCGGCCAGGGCTGTTTCAGGTAGGGCTGTGATCGCGTTGGCTGTTGCGCTTGGCGCTGCTTTGTTGGTATAGAAGTAGAAGTGTCTTGTATGGTGTCTTCATAGACTAGAGATACCCTTTCGATTACTGTAGAGCTAGTTGTCACAATGTGTCACGATGAGGGTGCTTGCATTAGCGGGTTTGGGATGCTTTATATTATGAAATTTAACGCAGTATATGGATATATGAGTAGCAGGACCGCAGAATGATATCCAGATGAGGTCCTACGTAACTTGGAGGGTTGATTTTCCTATCCCAGTCATGGTATTTCATTATGGCAAGCTGGAAGTACCTTTAGTATGTACTATAATACCGCCAAAAAATATATACTACCACCTATTGCAACCCCTCCCTACAAACTGACCTCATTACCATTTAAACCCCTATGGCAAGATGAACTCTCCTGCCGCAATTGCCGCCGCGATATCGGCATCAGGAACGGATCCAGCTGCGATGTCCGCCTCACCCAGTCCATTAAGCAACACACTCACCATGTTCCCAAACACCAAGCCACCGGCTGTGTTCAGGTGGGTGTAGTCCTTTTCACTGAGGTTGTACAGGGCCGCATTGCTCTTACCGATAGCATTGACGTAATCCGTGCTCACCCTGTTGAGGTCGATATACACAGCGCCGATGTTACCTGCGGCTGTGATGGCGGCAGCGGAGTGCTCGGCCAGGTTTTCAATCACACCGTTGTCGTCAAAGGTGCGTCGGGTTAGAGAGGTTGTGATGACCTGGTATAGGTGTTAGTTTAAGTGGTGGGGCCAGGGACGGGGGGACGGGGGGACGAACGGGGATACCGCCTGCGTCCTGGACGGCTTTGCCCAAGTTCTCTATATTGGTGGTGAACTGGGCTACTGAAATACCAGAGGTGTCCTTCTGGTCATTGTGGCCGAACTATGCGATTGTTAGTGTTGTATTTTGAGGGCATGCAGCACATGAGTTTCTCACCTGAATTGTGACGTATGGTGTGTACGATTCCTTGTTGTCGTTTACTGCGGCGATGACCTGTGCCCAGTATCCTTCTGCGACGAAGGATGCGGTTGTGGCACCGCTGTCGCCAAAGTTGGTTCCAATGGCGCCATTTTGGAGTGTCGTCAGGAAGCCATCACCCCAGCCTATTGTTCGTTAGAGTTAAAAAGCACAAGGGATGGGACGCTTATATACCTCCTCCAACAGCCGTGGTAGAGTCGCCAGCCAAGAAGAATGCCGCTGGCTTGTCGGCGCGGGCAGGATGTTGTGGTGCTGCGGACACGAGAGAGCCAGCGACAACCGCCAAGGACGAGACTGCGAAAGAGGCCTTCATTTTGGAATATAAATGATATATGAGAGAAGTAAAAATATCTTACCATTCAAAACTGAGAAATCGCATCCCCAACCTACTTTATATAATTTTCTGAATGAATTGGATATTTAGCAGTGATGAGCTGACATGGCTTTGTACCGATGGACATTTTCAAAAGATTTCCCGTGCAATATAGTCGATGTGGAGATGGCGGCCGTCGGGTGAACGGGATGGCTGAATAGAGTTTCATATTGAGGGGAAACTACCATCGCAATATCATATACCGAGATCACTAATGACGTTATCCGTGGCCTCTTTGTAGTCCATGCGGGGATATGCCTTTCCCCGCGCTTTACCCCACAAACGAGATCTGTGTAGATCTCGGCCACAGTTGCGCCGATAGTTTATTACCGTGCCACCAGTGGCGCAGTTTGCACGTTGTCCAGGGAGGAAACTTCTTTTTGTGCTTAATGTTTCCGGTAACCTGTCCTCTGATTGCTGGAAGTTATATATATGCTTGGCTTAATATGTGTACCGGTTGAGCGGCTGCACAGTTGTGCAGACGGTCGAGGTGATCGGCGAAGGTAAACTTCGTCCCGTAATGAAACTTGTCATTTGTGCATGATGCCTAAAAGTTATAACAGTTATGATTAAATTAGGGGCCCTGGTGGTGGTTGGCGGGGTGGTGCTTGTGCTGTGGGTTGTGGCTGAGGCCCGATTATATTGGCACTGGAACCGCTGGCCTCTATGTAGTAAAGGGTCTGGGGGCCGCACACTGGCTCGGGCAGAGCCAAAGGTTTTTAACTAATAAGTGATCGCAAGCAAATATATATATGTACACGAGGTCCTTCATCAGATAGTCGCTACTCTTATACATTCTGGACGATGTCTAACTCGCCATCGCATGCCAAGAAGGATAATTCCGGATATCTCATTTTGAATCTGTTATTGTTACTCCGTATAATGGTCCGAGATTCATAATAGGTTAATGGCACGAGAGATGAAAATCGTGTAGGAAGTGAATTCTGTTTCCACTGTACCTTTTTGAAGGATCGGGCCATTCCGCTATGACACTTCTCCAGGTGGATCGCCGATCTGTCTGGTGCGGGATGACCCCTGCATACTATGTATTAAACTAGTATAACGACATGTGCCATTCTACGATACCTATACCTATAACTAGGTCCTGGATAAAATAGTAGTTATGGGATTGAGTGACCCTTGACATCTGCTGTAGTATTTACAATCTCGTTGACGGGAGCTAGCTCACATTTTTAATTAGCATTTCAATAGTGTGCCAGGGCTGATTGTGAGGATGTTGGGAAACATATGAACATGTGTAAGGATATTGTTACTAACCCTGCCATTACAGTTGTCATTAACCTTGCCACATCATTCTAGACCACTCTACAGTCTACAATGCAGGGACAACTGGTAGAGCCTAGGATGGACTGCAAGGCCAATAAGCCTAAATTAGTTTTCCCATGTACGAACAACACTTAGTACCTGGGATCAGGATTATAGAGCCAACATAGGGGGTAAAGGCGTGCCAAAATTAGTGATTGAACAGCCTCCGGATTGATGCATGGGTAGTATAGTATAGGGGCCTGTCATTGTGGTGTGGACCATTTCTCAAACTTTTTATTCCTTTGATTCTTTGCACCCCCAACCGTACCGGATCTCACGACCAGCAAATAGGCCCAACTACACCTAGAGAATCAGCATTCGCTGTGCTTTTTTAACAGCATCATGTTCTTTGGGACCTACGCAGCGCCCCTCTTTGCTCCAGCCACGACACTTGTTCCAGCGCTCGCCTCCGGCGTGAGCGTCGCTCAAAATACGGTGAGGTCCCTCTCCACAGCACCTACGCACCGAGTGACTTCATTCCCATCGTCTTTTCTGCCCAAAACTCCCGCGCCGCTGAACCTCTCTCACTGTATATCAACTGGAGGGTTATCTCGTACAGACCCCATACGAGCGCCTCGAATCCTCTTCGTGCGACCTGACCAGGACAGACTTCCACAATAGCAAGGACGCTCAGGATCCGTACAATGTTATATCCTATACGAATAACACACTCAACGTCGAGGGAAAGCTCGGGATTTACTAGGATGTCTCAGTAGTGAACTGCACGGTGGACCATGACATCTGGGGCTCCGGCAAGGATGAGTCCCCCCGGTTTGGGCGCACCAGCGGGACCAAGTTCACTCTCCGCAACGGCACGCAACCCCCCACACTTTCATCCAGCGTGGGCGTCTGACCCATCAACGTAATCACTGCCAACATCACGCACACGGTCAATACCACAGGGCGCCCCAATCTTGATGGTATAAGAGGCCGAGATACCTGTGCTGCGCTTAGCATCTTCTCACCGAAAGCAAATCCATGCGCAGCCATGCTCGACGGGCCCACGGCTACAAATATCACGGCCAATGTGACGAGGCTCGCGTGCCGTCATAGGATCCTGACGGCTGGTTGTCCGCCACTCACGTGCCATGAAATGGCCGAAGTAGAGGGCGGCTGCTCGGAGTCTAATGCCGTGACAGTGTTGGTGTCCGCCTTTGGCGTAGGATTGATTGAATGGATATGGACGGGGTTGCCAGCGAGCAGCATTTTGGGGGTGGCAACGGTGATGTTGTAATAGATAGGAGGTAATTATTATGTATAATTCATCTCCTATACACTGTAAACTCCAACACAATAAATACAACGTACAGCACCAGCAGCAGACCACCAACCCAACGTTCTGATCCCAAGAACACAAGTAAGCAAAACAGCGTCGACGATACCCAAGCAGCAAGCAACTCGAATGGCACCACTGAATCCGCAAGCTCTACCTGATCCCCCGCCACCAATGTTATCCCAAGACACAGGGTGAGAAGGAAGATATTGCTTCCTGCCGTACTTGCGGCAACAATGCCTCCATGTCCACGCGCACCACCGATGACGGCCACAAACTTTTCAGGCAGTGTGGTGGCGAATGACAAGACTGTGACGCCGAGGACTGTGTTGGATAATCCAAACTCGTCTGCGATTGAGGCAGCGGTGTGGGAGAGTACATAGCCTGACAACGACAGCGCTACAAAACCAAGGACAAGCTGGACACTGTGATATAGAAGGCTATGCTTGTGTGCGGAACGTCCGCTCTGAGCTCCGTTGGGAATAAGAGGCGACGTTTCAGCGGGCAGATGCTGCGTCTCTGAGTCACTGCCATGACTGTCTTCATCATCATCACTGTCGCTGTCGCTGTCGCTATCACTATCCAGGCGCTCCGGGGCATCCAACACGCCCCTGTAAATCGCGAAGCCGATTGACACCAAATACACGGCAAACGCTGCGATGAAAAGGCCTCCCACAACCCTGCTGAGACCTGTCGTCAGAGCTACAAGGGTAAAGATCGTGGTGATTAAAAACAGTATAGCTGCATACAACTTTGCGCTTCGATCAAACACCATACGACCTGGGTAGAAGAGGAGACCTAAGGAGAATGCTCCCAGGATATTTGAGATTGAGGATCCGACGACATTGCCAATTGCCAGTGATGAGCGCTTTTGGAGGATAGAAGCCACAACAACAGCAAGCTGGACCAGTTAGCTTAATCCGGCCTCGAAGATGTGGTAAGATGTCGCACCTCTTCCCATTCGGCGCCTGCTGTGAGCAGGGCTATAAGTGTCTGTGAGACGCCGAGCCGGCTAGCGACTATCGCTGTGTGGTCGATGAAACGGTCAGCACCGAATTCGAGGAGGAACAATCCCGCTACGAATGCGCTCGCATTGAAGCAGATGCTATCCCAATTCATGACTTCGCAGGAGATAAAGTACTATCTTTATTGCAAGACAGTAAGAAGACATGTTTTTTTGTTGTTCATATGCCAATCTTTGTCTTGGAAATGGGCGCTATTCCTAGAATAGTATAATGATTTCTCCATAACGGCAACGAGTGGATACTTTAACAAGTTATTTACAATTCTACCATAACTTATAATATCGAATAGGTAAAATCCGTCGCTACATCCCACGTGTTACGTTTCCTCCGAATAACTACAAATCTCAAGTCCTACGGCGTCTATACTCATACTATACAACCTGTGAGCTCTCAATCACGTGCGAGGCTGTGGGTGAGAGCGGAGAAACGGACAAATAATGATCCGTAAAGCTTAGAGCGCATTAAACGGCAAAAAAAGCATTTCGTCACTATTGATCCTAAAGTGGGTATTGCCGACCTTAGTGCAATTAATTGTCCAATCACGAGCTGGAAAGAGCTCCATAACGGACCCCGCTATTAAGCCGCTTGACCAATAGCAGTTTACTTTAGCCAGACAGCTGTCAGTGTCCACCCAGTGCCCGCTCACGGGAGTTGCCCCAAGTCCCACTTGTACCCATGTATCCATGTACACCCAATAACATCCACCCATCATGGACGCCCGAGCGCCGTGACTGTGCAGTTTGTAGCTAGCTCTCTCCTCTCCTCTCCCCATTCCAAGGAAAAGGCCTCGAGTCTCAATTCACCACCCAAACAGCCTGCATCTCCATCACCCAAATACCCTCATATCAACTCCTACAACTTGCAACAGTTGATAACTACTGTTGGCAATACCGCCGTACATATCATTCTGTGAGTATCCCTCTTCTATCTATCTGCTTCTCCATGCGCATCAGTCGATTGTGCCGCCAAGCCCGACGAACCCAAGCTTGTCAACGCCAAAACATCATCGCATCACGACTGCCGAGTTATCCCCACGATCTCCCCCACAACCCCCGACGCTTCTACTGCACAAGCTCCCCTGACAGCCTGCGTGCTCCGAGCAAGCGGTCTGTGTATCAACAAGCTCTTGTTTACCCACCCTTATCCCGTCCTCCCATCGTGTCGCCCATTCCTCGTCGTCACCAGTGCAGAATCGATCGATCTACAGTATCCTCGCGGCATTCTCGCTCATAACTAACATCCCACTGCAGAAAGCCTACATCCGCATCGCGGCCCATCGTCAATTTTGTAAATATGCCTACCATTCACACCCTCGATGCGCGCGATGTCGCCATGCAGCTCTCCAAGCGTGATAACTGGGCCAGCCGGGAGGCCGGTGTCGTGGTCGTGTTCTGTATCGTCGGTGTGGTCGCGATTGGCATCGCCTGGCTATGCATCCACAAGTGGATGCTCCGCCGCCGCGCGAACAGGCCCGAGAAATAGATGAATTTTGAGGATGGAGGAGGGGAGAGGGAGGTTTAGTGATGGATGGGCTGATGAAGTGGTTGCGTGGGGATATTGGACCCAAGATGTTGATAGGATGGAGATGGTTATTGATCTAATAGAGGGGAGACGGAAGGAGGGCGGCTGAATATCAAGTGGTTTAGTGGCGGATGTTTTCTTCACCTGGCGCAGTTCGTATATGGTCTATTTATGGCTGTTCATAATTACAATCGATCATTGTCCTGTGAATAGAATGGGCCAAAGCCACCACTGATATTGCTCATGGAAACACCGAATTTATATTTGGGTGGATTATGTCTTCTATCATCTATCACTAGAGCAACTTGGTATCATCTATCATCTGAGGCGCTTAAGCTGGAGCTTACCCATCGTCTATCGTCGGGGCTTGTAGCAACTGTATTTGCGGGGGCTGTTCATAAACATTGTCGCGGCTCCAGCTCCTGTTGGTGCAGGTTCTATAATTTGTATCCGTGTGTTGCACAGACATTTTTGTTGGCCCGCCAAACCTCTCCTGTGGCCATGCCACTTTACATATGGCTCCTCCATAGCAGAATCTTGCACGGCTATCGGGCAAATATTTTCAGTGCCATATCCACGCTTCCAGTGGCAACGACACATCGGATCTGCACGTCTGACGCGCCTCCTCCAGCCTCGCCGTTGGCCGCAGGTTTATCCTTATCCTTCACAATTGACGGAGCCCACGCCAGGCAAGAGATGAAATGATCGTGCAGGCCCGATAGCTCCTTGACGCACTTGCCATCTTGGCTAAGATCCCAGCACCGTAGTGCCTTGTCGTCTGCTACAGAAACGAGGTACTTGCCACCGGGGTGGAAAACAAGGGACCGCACCCAGTTGTCATGGCCGATCAGTGTCTTGAAACACCTACCCCGCGTATCCCATAGCTTGATGGTCTTATCTCGTGACCCCGTGGCCATAAACTCTGATGTGCTAGTTAGGGGCGGCGGTTTTTGCAATCCAGCTAGAGTTGCTAGGTATTGATACGAGGATGGTGGCGCAAAGACGCAGCACTCGATAAAGTTCTCGTGGCCGAACAACGTCAACTTATTTTCTGCTACTGATCCAGAAACATTCCATAAACGGAGGGTTCGGTCATCGCCAGTCGACAGGATGGAAGATCCATCAGGCGAGGGGCAAACATCACGAACCCACTCCAAGTGCCCACGTATTGTCTTCACGCAGTATCCAGTGGTGACGTCCCACATCCTCAAAGTAGTGTCCCTACTGGCGCTCACAAGAAGGTTTCCAGATGGCATAAAACGGACAGCGCTGACGGTATGGTCATGGCCTGACAATGTTCGAATATTCTTGTATCCATCTGCTGGATCCCATAGCTTTATCGTAAGATCTGAACTACAAGAGGCTAGAAGCGTATGGCCCTTGGGACCGCCAAAATCGATGCCGGTGATCGCCTTGGTATGGCCCTTGATTGTTCTCTCCAATTCGCCGAGCTCCCAGTCCCATATTTTGATGGTAGAACCTTGATCACCAGACGCAATCGTGGAGTATAGAGGATGAAATGCAATGCATGAGATTTCGAATTGATGCGATTCCAGAGTATATCGCGCAGGCTTGCTAGGTAACCAAGAGGTCGGGTCTTGGCTACGTTTCGACAAAGACGAAGGGGTGGCACTGTCGAGCTCGGATTGCAACGTTGCGACTCGCGATTCGAGATCCATTATCTAAACAAGCACGAGTTAGATGCCATTGTGATGATAGAGCAGACACGAAAGCAGCTAGGAGGCGGGCAGAGGACTTGCCTTCTTCTGCAGCCGGATGACGCTCGTCCATTTCTTCTCCAATAACGTCTCATACTTTTTGACTGTAGCCGCATCAAATGTTTCCTCCTCCAGGCCCAACTCCGTCCTCAGCGCAGCAACCGCATTTGGCAAGTTGTTTGCTGACAAGTATGCGACAATCGACTTGTGACTAAAAATGCTGTCGCGTTAGCCCTGTCTGGCCCCGCCCCGGTATCTCTATCTCTGACCACAGGTATGTACGCACAGCTCGTCGGCTTGCCGACTCGACAATATTCGACTCATCCCGTCTGGCGGGTTGTGGTGTCCAGGCGACGACTTTGCGATTGTAGAGGGGTTCCAGATTTGGTCGTCGTGGGACCTCCCACGGTGTGTACCCCTTCCTTCCTCCGCCTATCACGGCCTTACTTCAGTCGGAGTAGCGCAGGCCAGAGTGCGCCGGGGTTATGGTCAGGAATTGGCAGTTTGTTGTGATGCTGGAGAATTTTGGCCGTTTGCACAGTCAACAATGCAGTACCTGCACTGCATTGCTCACTGGCGGGACGATAAACAGGTGCTCGGCCAGGAAGCTTGATTGATTGATTAGGTTGGTTGTGTCGCCCTGGAAGCGATAGGGGTGGGCAGGCTTGCTTATGTAATGTGATATCTGGAAGGTGGTTTGATAAATTATCCAGCCAAAACAAAATCCTACGAAACATCACAAGAAGCTTGTAAGAGCAGCAATGCCTTTAAAAATTATACGTATCTCTATAATATACAGTGATTTTCTTACAGAGCATGGATGATTGTACCATTTACAAGGAATAAATGGTAATCTTGGAGCTGCCACCACAAACTGAAGCACCACCCCCTGGACAAGCCGTCGTACAGCCAGTTGTAGGGACCTCAGTACCATAGAGCTAATCATCACAGAAACAGTGCTGTCCATATTCTACGCCAGAATAGATAATGCCCTTTGCCAAACACGTGTTTCTACACAACTCAGGCGTCATCAATGTCACCTCGTTCGCAATAGTGGGCCGTTACCTGTGCATCCTATTATTCACATCGTCCGAATAGCACCCGAAGGATCTAGACTGTGGGCGCATCATTACACCGATCGAATTAGAGCCTCCACATAGTTGGCCCGCATTGCCTGGGCATGGTGACGAGAATCGGCTCCCTACCATTCTGCCCCAGATGTTGTAGGCGCACCAGCATTGATGCGCGTACTCGACGCCAGGATAAATGTACCCCGCGCTTTCGCAGGCGTCCTGGCAGATCTCGCGTCCTAGAATGGTATTCTGGTTTGCAATGGTGGCACAGATAGCATATGTATCCCAAATATTAGTGCAGCCCATATTAATGTATGAATTCCAAAGGTTGATTTGCGTGTTCGTAACGTCGAAATTTGCTGCTATCGCGAGGCAGGTATCGCTGCCCTCTATGACATACCACTTCTTACATTTACGAGTCGACCCAAAGACAATAGGGGCAGAAGGAACAGGGCATACTATTCCATCGATAATCTGTGGCTTTCGGGGGCGGACCAGTCGTGGGCGTGGATGTAGGGCCTACCGTGGTTTTAGTATGGGGAACAGTTGTAGTGGGCGCAACGGTTGTGGTTACTAGAAGCTCATTAGCAGCAGCAACGCAGTACGATTGGCCATATTCAACGATATCCGCATATTCCGCTGTAACTAAAGGGTTCTAGTATACAGTCATGTTACCGAAGTATGACATTAGAGTAGGTCTGGGGGGGAGGGGCATAGCCTTCGAAAGAAAGTTGCGATACTGAGGCTATAAACATCAACAGGTTTCTGACGGGAGAAAAGTCCTTGAGTATCCCCACTAATACGTACAGTATTGGGTAGTGAGAGGGTTGTATAGCGTGGCGTGGTGTATTGGCCGGAGAATCAGTAGCAATGGAGGCAACAAAGTTTACGCTAGCACATGCCAGCGTAATGATGCTGTTGATAGTAATGAACGACTGCATGTAATTTATGCTGAGATCTAGAAATGGGGAAGACCATCGGTAGCCACTACGTGACACTGGGATACCCTGCACTAGCTGCCCTCTTAAATAAAATCATTGTTGGCTATGCGAGTGATGGCAAAGGAGCGGCTACCAGGCAACCTCCTATCATGTCATATGCTAAAACTTTCATTTTAGGTGTTTCCAGAATTCAATTTCTAGCAATGTTGAGGGACGCCTTTGCCCCTGAACACTTGTGCCCGTGGGTGGGCGAAACATTAATGGCCATGGCCAGACACCTGTCAAGTTAATATGGCCCTTGCGGATGCTCCCGCCAAGACCGAGCTTATATGCTAGTACAGGAGTACATCTATATTGTACCCATGGCCCAGGATTATGTTAGTCTTACAAGTCCATCTCATTTACCGTCCTGCAGGCTAGCTACACAGTAATATATTACTCCAATATTAGTTCCACGTCAGCCTCCTCCCACCCTTCAATGGGACAACAAGGCGGAGGCCCGCGCCTGGGTTAAGATTGGCAGATCGCGTCGCATAGGTGCCAAGATGTTGGAAATGCTTATAAGTATATCATTGGCCTCTCCACACACTAACGATTTTCACGATGCAGGGTCCTCTGTTGGAACCTGTTCCAACACCCTCCCCACCGAACCACAATCAAAATTATTTCCACTGAAGGGCATGCAGATTATTATTATAACATCGTGCCATCGCCTGTTGAACGGCGGCGATGGATGACAGTGTGCTGCGGATTTCGGCAATCCCGTAATTAAATCAAACCAACACAGGTCCACCCGTAGAGCTTCTCGTGTTTAGAGCTGGGGGCTATAGTAAGTGAACAGGAGCGAACAAGTACTTCTCATGGGGCTTCCTGTTACGTACAATGACAGGAGAACTCTAAATAGACATGGCAGACAGGGCCGTCGCGCCGCCTGAGACGGCCAACTTCTTCTGGATTTTGAATTGCAATGACAATCGGCAGTAGGGCGTCTGGTGCATATGTTTCGTTCCGGGGGAAGACAAGATCGAACTCGACTGTGGCAGGAAAGGGACTTGTAGTCTGTGCGAAAGTGGTGCTTGTTGTCACTGCCAGTGCCCAGACAAAGAAAGGAATTGGCCATACGCCGAGGTAGGCGGCGAGCATGATGCACCCTGGATACAGCAAGTACCAGGTTCTATATTGTCAGGTGCGTAGTGACGGAGTGAGCTGGCCCAAGTATTCCGTCCAACAGGTTCATCAGGCCCTTCTTATAATCGAGCGTCTCAGTGGACCTAAATCGAGGAACTGTTGGTTGTTCTATGTAATGGGGATTCGCACGGTTATACCAAAAAGAACCTGGATATATAGAGAGCAATGTAACATTAGATCATGCCTGCCCGCTTGCATTTGGCACTTTCTGGTCCATTTCCTGGAGAGCAAACTACACCGATGATATCGGCAGCGATTCTAGACGCAATATTTGGACGAACTATTCTACTATTGGGAACGAGCCGTACTTCGAGAGCTTCTCAACCGATATTCTCAGCGGCACCGAGGGCCATTTCACACTTAAATTGGAATTAACCATCCGCAACTGCACTTTTCGCGACCCCAGCCTAACCTTCGGATACGAGAAGGTTTATGCTAGCGTCGATTTTGAGCTACGAAATGGCGCCCAAAGCCCAAGCTTCCTCACTACCAAGGACTCATGCCCTATTGGGATTGCTAGCTTTGGCATCGCAAAAACGATAAACCAAAGCACCGACCAAGTCGCTTACCGTGATACGTGTGTAACGCTAGCAGACCCAGCTCCCAAGATGGATCCTTGCGCTGTCAAGATAAACAGCACTGTCGCTTCAAGAGTCTCCGCAAGTGTTTTGGGATCCGCATGCTCCTATGGAACAGTGCTTACCACATGTCCCTCTGATGAGTCAAACATGGCGGCACAGTCAGGATTGGGTTCTACGGGGTGGTCTGGAGTTGTAGCAGGACTCTTTTTAGGCGTAGCCCTGTTGGTTTGTCTCAGATAGATGGGATTCTCAAACTAATATTAGACATACCTCCATGCGTGGCCGATGCTATTGTTCGCAACCCGGTCTCCATCAGTATACACTAGAGCCCCGTTGACCGCATCAGAGGAGGGGCTATTCCAGCTGCATGTATCCGAAGAACCTTGTGCAATTAGGGCGTATTCAAACAACGCGTGGTTATAAATAAGGGTCATTTGTCACAGCAGGCCCTGGACGATTTCTCTGAAGCTCAACACATTCACTCAGAGGATATAATGCCGCACACGGCTCCTAAAATTTAGCAGTATACCCCCTATTCTACCCTCTCAGTGCCATATATTCCTCTTCCTCCATATGTTTGCGCATATATGCCTTGCTAGGCTCTAGTTCCACCTTCTCAGACCAGCTTACGGTTGCCGCTTATAAAGGTATGCTAATGTGTATACTAGCATAAAAATCGATCGTTATCATCTTATTACTCTCAGTTACGTTGATATTTGTATTTCCAATCCGGAATACCTTGTTCTTCGCAGTGTCGTTGTCAAGAAATGCGAAAGTTACACTGGCGAAGTTGGAAGTTGGTGCTCATTGAACCAGGTGTGAACCTCATCATCCGTCATACCGAGAAATGGAGACTTAAACGGCTGCATCAGTGACTCGTTCTTGATCGAACCCAAATCCTCAGTCGTAAGGATACAGAGGCAGCCAGAAGGTGAAGTTTCATTGTAAGTCAGGTCGTAATCGCCTTCCTAAGACTCATCGATAAGCTCATCGAGGATCTAATAGAATGATCTAGAAATAATACAGAGTAAGTAGTCGTGGATATACATACCCCTAGCGGGGCAGGTTCGGTTACAAAGGCCAGAAACGTCATATATTGATGAATCTGTTCTTCGTTTACTTGCTGCATGTCTAACTTCTCATTTTGGGAGGTATTTTCTAAGAGAAGTTGCAAGCACTATATTCGACAAATTGTGAATTATAAATCTACAATGCCTCTTCTCCTTAAACGCCTCATAGCAATGATATATGTGTTTCGCTCTGGTTACATTTGGATACGTGGTTGAACCCTATCCTGACCCGACAACACGCCCACTTGATCAATTCGGGCGGCCTTGAAGGAGACAGCTACTGTGGGATAGACTTACAGAGAGGTTCTGTCAGCCCAAATGCCGATATCAAGTCTACCCTCTGCCCAGTCCTTCTTCGGAATTTCGTGGCGGGATTATTAATAGTCCATCTTCCGTCTCGTCCATGACCATCTCGTTCGTTCTCTTCGTATTCACCGTTTGCTCACACCGTTCTCAAAGTCAACCAGTAAAAGACAGAATCATAAACGAGGAATCTCTCATACAATATATACACCAGCAATATGCTCTCTCCCTTCTTTCCCCCCCAAAATTTTCTCTATACCTCCTATTGGAATTCCTTCTTAAACACCTCCTTGCCCCACAGCTCCCCCTTCAAGCTCGTCAATCCTCCTGACGGCTCACAGCTCTCCCTTCCACTCGCCGGTCCCGGCGCCGGCACCTTCGATGGGGTTCCGGCCACATCCTTCGCGCTCGCCTCCAACGCCTTGAGCAGCGCCACGACCGACTCGGGTGTCAGGTCCTCGTAGTAGTCATCGTTGATCTGGACCATAGGTGCGTTCACGCAGGCTCCCAGACACTCAACCTCCAAGTACGTGAATAGGTTGTCCTTGGTAGTCTCTCCGTTGTGGACACCGAGGTGGCCCTCGATGGCCTTGACGATGGCGTCGGAGCCGCAGCCGCCGAGCTGGCAGGGGGTCTGGAGGTGTTAGCTCGGGTGTTCTGTCGTCATGTTTCTAGAGCTTTTGATGAAGAGGACTTACGGTGGTGCAGACTTGCACGTGGTATTTCCCGACAGGGTTGCGGTTGTACATGGTATAGAAGGTAGCGACCTCGTAAACACGCATAGGCGGCATCTCGAGCAGACGAGCAACCTCGTTCATGACGCTGAGACTGGTGAATCCGTGCTGGCGCTGACCGAGGTCGAGGATGGGCATCACGGCGGCCTTCTTGTATTGTGGTGGGTAGCGCGCCAGGATCTCCTTGATCACGGCGTTGTTCTGCTCGTTGAACTTGAAGGGGATGTTCGCATTGTTATCAGCGGAGTCGCGGTGCTGGGGAGCGTGTCAGCGGATGTTTTGGGGGTGGGAAGGTAGGGTGATTGGGGGGAGGCCGAAGGGCCGCATACCACGAAGAGGGCATCGCTGGCTACCCGAGAGGAGGCGGCGAATGCCCGACGTTGGGAGCGAATGGCTGGGCGCGATGCGATGCATATCCGCCTTGCGGCCGAGCCGAAGACGTAGGGGGTGATCTTGGAGGCCATTGGAGCTGTCGGGGGTCGCAATGGCTGGTGTGATGGAGATGCCGTCCGAGTTATTTGAGGTTCACGCTTTGAGGTGTAATCAGTATTTGCCGCGATTGATTGGTTGGGGTGGATTGGCTGATTATGTCAGCAGAATTTTGTAACGACGACCAGACTTATCAGTATAATTTATCAGAACAACCGCATTAATCATCAGCGAGTCTGTAGCATTACTTTTCTACATCGGTTTTCTTTGTGGGAAGATTCGATTTTTTTGTTTAATGTAATATCACATAATTTGTGAGGATAAATCAAGTTGATATTATATTAAGTGTATCTTTCGTTATTTCTCATCTCGCCAACCCCTTATAAAATTATAAAATCAAAACGCAATAAAATGTATCCACGACGACTGCCCAAAAACCGATCTCAAGAAGGAAAAAAAATAATAGCTTATCCGAGCAAATTGAACAGAGGGTATTCGCGGAAACAGCAAAGGTTCCAAACTAGGCAGATTATCTCTCAAACCACTGTAATCTTGTGACGGCAGCTTAATAACGTCTATACCAGCGTCTGCGAGCAGGAATTCCATCACCAGCAACAGCGCCATGGCGTGGTGTGTGTTTGCGCATGAACCATATTCCCACAAGGGCGCTGACAAGCCAAAAAATGGCTGAGAGGAAAGAGAAGGCGACGTCTGCCTTCCACTTTTGACAAGTGCCATTTTGTGTAATGTCGCCCCAGTTGAAGACGCTGCCACAGTTGAGAGGACCGATGAACTACCTCCTGGGTTAGCAATGTATAAGTTATATTGGGGTTTCATGTACTGACGTCAACCAACAGACCGAAGGCGGCAATCCAGAGACCAAAGAAGACGATGTCGACCGGCCAGTGTATGAATGAACCGCTGAAGGGGAGAAGCCACAGGAGTGAGAGGAGTATGGACAGCGACGCGACGACTATGGTATAGATGAACCGCTTTCTGGACCAGGTGCTCTGGCCTCTGGTTTCGTGGAGGTATTCTCCAGTCAGCCCAGCGACGACGGCTGCGAAGGCGAGCTTTGTTTGGTCAGCTCAACCATTTATCAACTGCTGAAGGGATAAACCCACCTCGCCCACGCGAAGCAACGTGCCAACGATTCTATCAATGGCCATTTTGATATGAATCTTTAATGTCTGATGCTTATGGCTAAATTATTATGGTATGCTGTGTGTGGTGAACGGGGGAAGAAGCTGAATATTTTTCTACTGGGGCTGCTTGCATTTAAATAGCAGACGCGGAAAAACCGGAAACGGAAGCATGGAGGGCTACAGATGACAAAGGCGCTGACTGGATTCCGTTAATATATGCGTGCTTACCCATATTGTCTCTGAACCGTCAGAAGCTGCGTCAAGAGGAGGGGTTGCCAACTTGGCATATCTGGGAGCAATCAGACCGACCAACAGCGAAGGGACAGTGCCAGGCATAACTGGGCGAAAGACGGCAACTGAGGGACGTCGCGCATCCTTCCCGGCAGCCTGTGCGAAACAGGTTTGGTGTGGTCAAAGCCGGGACATGGGAGCTTGAGTCACTGGCGACTGGTATACACGACTACAACTGTATAGCAACGGATCGTCAATGAAGTCATTGATGATAATACTGCTATATCGCCCCTCCAAACCTTGCCTTTGCTTGATTCTAAACATGGGAATACCTGATGGTGATCGGTGGCGCCACAGTTGAGGTCTTGTGGCATCGATGTGGCGTACATTGTTTCCAGAATGGCTTTGCATGATTGGCCGGGAGAGCACCCTTTGACAATCAGGAAGGGTGAGACAGACAGCTGTCATACCAAGATTAGTAAGGACACAGAATTGCGTGTTTGGCAAATTTTGGCAAATCTAGACCAGCTATGGTTGGCTGTAGGGTTGCTGGCATTGTCACGCTGGAGGGGGTCGATTTGCTATAGGGCTGGAGCAAACGCTCAGAACCGGATCAACAGCATCAGGTGCCATCCTCAACAGTTGGCTTGGGCATGGGTTACGTGTGCAAATGCGCCTGGAGATATCCATGTAAGTATTCGTCCATATACCATACATATTACACCGATGAATTGGTGTACAAACAAGAAAGGCTCCGATGTACTGGATCAAAAGTTAGGGGTGATGTGTGACGTCATACCTGCATGTCAGAGGCCGGTATTCAGACGGCATCCAACTTTTGTTTCTATGGCAAGTACGATACATTGATTCCTTCCTCGTTGACTTTGGTAGAAGCTTTTGCCATGAGCCTATATATAATTCTTTAGGCCGCAATTTCACCATTATATTTCCTTTCATTGCCCTAGCGCAATCCTTAACCCTCGGCACTTGGACCCTAGACGCGAAAATAAATTTACGGTGCTGACAATTTTATATATGCATCACTTCCTAGCTTGATATGTGGTTGTTTGTTCCAAAAAAAAAAAAAACCAATGTACAATTTTTTAAAAAATTGAAGGGCAAAAAAGATAGACTGGTCTACTTGAGAGTAGATGGTTCTGAAATATTCCGAACCGGGGAGTCGAACCCCGCGCAACCGCGGATTCATAATTCTTTCGAATGGTGAGAGGCGGATATGTTACCGATACACCAGTTCGGAGTGGGTTGGAGTTCGGAACGGGTATTACATTACAAGAGTATACAAGAGTAGTAGTCAATGCTCCGCAGAAATTTTCCTAACGGCGCCGTGTTTTTTTGGTGGCTACTCTAGAGTAGGTACACGGACATGCATCTTGACCCTTGGGGTCCAATTACAAAATAGAATATTGATTGCACCTTCCTGGATTGTACTGGGGGAACTAAATAGCCGCACAAGCCATCAACCCCGAGAATTGGCATATTCTAAACTTCTGTCTCTTAACTCCTCGTACTTCCTACTAACTATACGCGTATACATAGCACATCGTCATGGGTGCGACTTGACCCCCAAAAAGTCAGCTACCTCATAGTAAGCCCGTGTTGGAGACACTACATGGGATTCGCGGCCTTGTGGTAGGTGCGTAACGGCCGCCCGCCGCCCACCGAACACTGGTAGCGTGAATTTCGCATACCGCATGGAGATGTTGCAAGGTAGGTCGAAATCAGGCCCGATCTCACAAATCAAATAAATATGGCTCTCTCGCCGCATATATGAGCCTCTCTAATATAAGGGACATAATTAAGCTGAATTTCCTTCTTTTTTGTTCTTCTTGGCATCTTGCCTTCCTTTGGATATGTCGACCTTAACTGAAGCCGACACAATTGTCTTAAAAAACCTCCGATACGACATTCAAAACGACATCCGAGACTCGAGCACAGCAGCTACAGAAGCACAACCCAATCGGCCCAAATCCGACGACGATGACGAGTCAGTAAGGCCAATCCTCGAGAAATTGAGTGCAGAATCCTCGGCCTTCACTTCATGGGACAATGACGAAATAAATCCGACGCTGGACCGTCTGGTGGTACAGCCTTATCTCGCATGGGCTTCGAAACTTGTCCGCCAGAATCCAGATACTGTATTCATCACACACATAATAATACACTTCACGACTCTTTTACCAAGCGCCCTATACCTATACTACAGCTTCTCCTGGCTTCATGCTGTCCTCCACACTGTTTATGCCGTGTGGAACGCAGGCCCCTTTACGCTACTTCTTCACAACCACATACATAATAACGGATTGCTCGGAAAACAATATGCCTTCATCGATCGCCTCTTTCCATATATTACGGGACCCCTGATGGGCCATACTTGGGATTCATACTATTACCACCATGTCAAGATGCACCACGTTGAGGGGAACGGCCCCGGAGATCTCTCGTCCACCATCTACTTCCAGCGTGACGAACCCCTGGAATTCATCAGATACTTTGTTCGGTTCCTGATATGCACCTGGCTAGAGCTGCCAATTTACTTCTTCCGCAACAAGAAATACGATTTGGCCGCAAAGGCATTGGTGTCGGAGTGCTCCTCGATGGGCTTTATATACCTGGCGGCCCGGTTGAACACACGACCTACAGTTTTTGTACTTATACTACCATTCTTCATAATGCGCCTGGGTATGATGATTGGGAATTTTGGACAGCATTGCTTAGTCGATAATGTGGACCCCATGTCCGACTTCCGCTCCAGCATCACCCTCATTGATGTTCCCGTAAGCCCCTCGAGCCCTTAGTCTATAGAACAGTAGTCACTAACACCCCCCAGAGCAACCGCCACTGCTTCAACGACGGCTACCACACCTCTCACCACCTCAACCCGCGGCGCCACTGGAAAGCTCACCCCGCCGCCTTCCTCAAGTCCAAGCCCAGCTACCAGGCCGAGGGTGCGCTGACCTTCACCGACATCGACTACTTAATGATCACGTACCGCTGCATCACCAAGGATTTTGACCACCTAGCGCGCCGTCTAGTGCCAATGGGCGCACAGATCGGGATGACGCATGAGGAGAAGGTGGAGATGCTGAGGAGTAAGACGAGAAAGTTCACCCCTGAAGAGATTAAGCTCAAGTTTATGAAGAAGGGGGATAGGACGACGGCTTCAGCGCCAGCGCCAGCGGCGATGCCCCTGGTTGGAGTGGCGAAGGGGACGAAAGTTGGGAGGTCGAGGAGGGAGTCGGTCACGGCTGCGGCAGTGAAGGCCGGAGTGTCGATTGGAGAGGGCTCGGGGAGAGTGGTTAATCATGATTTGGTTAGTCATCGGCTGTAAGTGGATGGATTTGCTGTATGGAAGAGGTTAGATTTGGCTGTAGAATATTGACTGGATCCCTGATCTAGCACTGCTTATAGTTAATGTAATGGCCCAGCAGCCCTTAATTACCTATGGCTATAATTGCCTAAGCTAGTGCCTCAACCTCCACCTAACTCATGGTTTACACCGTCCTATCATGCCCTTCACTCCGGTGCCTCCCCTTGCTGGTCCGCACCGTCATATGTGCCTGATGCCTGTGATCCATTCGCTTCTCCCTGCGTATGCACGCCTTGCCAATTAACCTCCGCATTCCTCGCCGCCGCCGTACCATCCAGATTATACCTCTTCCAATCCCTCCTCGGCCGTCTCCTCACCCCTCTCGGCTTCTGCCGCACCGTCGTCCCCTTCTCCTCATTCACCGTCAACATCTCTTTCCGCTTCTTCCTCCGCTTCACCGGCCGCGCAGCAGGCTCGTCATCATCATCTTCATCCGCCGGTGCATCCGTCGGGATTCTCCTTTCCTGCTCATCCAGTTCCGCTAGGCGTCTCCTCATCGTCTCTGCCTCTTCCGCCGTCGCGCTCTGCAGCCCCTCACGCAGCGTAGCGCGCTCATCCTCGATCCGCTTCCGAATCACCTCGATCCAGCCATGGAACTTGGTACGCTTGTACGCCACGACTGTAACTTCGTCCTCTTCCGCCTTTCGCTCTTTGATCCCCATAAGTCGCTCTAGGAAGCGGGCTTGGTTGCGTCGCTCGGTGGAGGCAGCCATGGATACGGATTCCACGAGGGGCCCTTCTTCGTAGGGAGCGAGGGAGAGAGGTGTCGTGTGGGTGACAGGGACGACGGTTGCGGTGGCGGAGGTTAGGCGGGCGGAGCAGGAGGCGAGGAGGGCGACGCCGCCGGGTAGGTGGCGTAGGGCTGGGAGAGGGTCATCTGGGTTGTCGTCGGGGGTGAAGAGGAGCTCGCTGCCAATGTTTCTGGTCCAGCGGCAAGTGAAGGTGTGATCGCGGTAGGATATGAGCGGGTTGTCGGACTCGAGGTTTAGGACCTGGATCTTTTGCTCTGGAGGCTCGTTGGTCTCGGGCTCGTTTTCGGCGTGGGGGGTAGTGTTGTTGGTGGGGCTTTGGGGATCTTCATCGCCAGACTCAGCGGGGGCAGCCTCTTCGCCCTCTTTATCTTTGTTTTCGAGTGAGATTGTGGGTGCAAGGCCGAGTTGGCGCTTGTGTCGCCCGAGACCAGGGTTTATCCATTTCGTCTTGGTGCTTGCGCGGCCGCTGGGGGGAGCGGCGGCTCGAGGGCGAGAAGTTGGTATGGATGGAGTTGTAAGGTCGAGTGTGAGGTAGAAAGTCTGCGGGGTGGTTAGCAAGTGTAGGATGAGCAAGTTGGGAGGGGAGCTGACTTCGGTCTCAGTACTCGAATACTCGTACTCCCATTCGTCAGACTCGTCTGCCATTGAGCGGCTCAATGGCACCGAGAGGGGCTCAACAAAGGAATGGCTAGAAGCTTCGTTTTGCGCGGTAGGGGCGTCCATCCAGGGCTGGAAGCTATCCATGGTGCTGGTCTGGAATAGAAACTGAGCTCTATTGGTGTCGCAGAGGGGAATGCATGGAAGGACGTAAGCATTGAAGATCCGCGGGTTCCAGATGATAGGCAAACGTGGTTATCTGAGACGCTGGCGGCGTAAGGTACAGAGTTGAAGCGCTACAGGAAGCGCTGGAGGCACACAGGGCTTAACTCTTATTTTAGTTCAGCCTTGTGGTCTCGATCGTAAGTACAAATGGTACAAAAGAATATACGATAATCACGTGACCGCCGTCTAGTTTCAACGGACCCGCCCTATACGGATTGATTGGCAACGGGCGGTGGCAGACGGATGTGGTAGCCGTGACACTTTCACGCGCGCTAAAAAATATCCAAGTACATCCACAGGCATACGTCACCCTCCGTCCAGCCAAGAAGGCTACAGTGCACTATGGGGAACTCCACCGCTTTCCCCCTTCTCCCCCTGTCCATGCATGTCTTAATTCTCTCTCAACATTCAGCCTCTGCACTAGTCGCGCCGACAGGTTAATAGTGAATAAAGTATCCTTGGAAGGGTCAAGTGGCCAATACATAAGTATCCACGGTGAGTCCGGTTGGTCTTGCTACTTATTCTCCTTTGTCTCTGTCTCTTGTCTCTGTCTCTGTCTCTGTCTCACATACCTCTCTTCCTTTTATACTCCGGTACATATCCCATAAATATTCCTCATTTGCTCTACCTCAACGCTCACCTCTAATTTAACTTCCTCAAACAAATCCGCAAGTCATATATCTCCAGTGTGCTGTGCCATATCGAGCGCAAACTACACCACATACTTACGTACGGATACGACACCTACCCTCACAATGGCCTCCGCCATCCAAGAAGTCCCGGACCAGGAGTTCAACGGCATCAGATATACTGGCTTCCCCGAGCCACTGAGTCTTCGTAAGTCCACACCCCATCAACCATTCCACTCGCCCAACTAACTCTCCCAGAACGCAACACCACCCTCCCTCACCCCGATGCCAACCTCTCCCCCAACGCCTGCATCGAATCCTCCGATATCCCTCTCGCTCGCTCCTCATCACGTCTCCGCTTTTCCTCCTCACGCCGCGTGTCGTCAAAAGGCTTCATCGACCCAAACCAGGTGTACGAGAATATCCGCTACATCGATAGAACTGTGACCCCCAAACCCGGATCCTCCTCCTCCTCTAAAGACAGCACTAGTCCCAGTTTAGACAGCGATGGGGGCTTCAAGTTGAGAGAGGAGGGGAGGAGGTTGACGGGGGACACAGATTCGAGCGAGCGCGATCACCAAAGGAAGAGGGGCTTACGTGGCTTGTTCCATAGGGGCTAATATGCAGTAGCACTTCTGGGCGGCGCTTTAAAATGGGACAAAATACACGGGGAGTTTTCTTGAATATTGCGGTTTAGCGTGGTCTTTTTGCTTTCGGGGCGGCAAAAGCATTCCTCTGGGAGGGTGCGTGGTTTGTACTGCTGTGCGGAGTGTTAATTAGTTAATATACATGCTCCGAATACCAATCATTAATCTTTTAATCTGGATGTACCTGCCTGTTGGGATTCGTGCTTGCTGGATAGTGCGTTGTCTGTCTACGAGTCTAGGAGGGGACCCGCCAAGCCGGTTGGGTCGGGCTTGGAAGGCGTGGCGGGGCTACTATTGTGGTAACATGACGAGGCCGATGGAGTTGTTCGTTTGTCGAGTAAGGGATAATCTAATAACAAAAAGAAAAAAAGGGGTTAGGGAAATAAAACGATTACTAGAATTAGAGATAAGATTCAGACAACTGGGGCAAACCAGCCAAGTTCGTCATCATACTCACTCCAACTCATACTCACTCCAACGTTATTCATGCCACTAAAAGATTTAGATGATAATGTGTTAGTTGAATCTCGATAGGTAGGGAAATAAATTCCATCAAGCCAATAGAACCTGTTGTCTAAATCTAGCTATGAATCAATGGCTCATTACTGAGTGATTGTGCGTCTTCATTATTCAATACAATCATAGTTGCTGACAACACTAGCTCTTGCACAATCATTCTTCGGGCCTTTAGGCGATACAAGCTGTACGTGCTGTACGACGTATCCGGACATAAACGCAACCAAGGCCCAGAACGTAAAGGAATCTTTATATATTAAGTCCGAGGCTACAGCCCGAGGTAACAATCATCTATATTATCGTGAAGTGGGTATGTATAACAGAAACGCCAGCCCTCCAATACTCCAGCAGTTCGTAGGCTCCAGTCCTCGAAGCAAATCCTAATATCCCCCCAACCATCATTCCGATGCCCTACAATCGTCAATCCATCAGCTTTCCCCCAATCTACTCAGATGCTGCCCTAGCTCTCCTCCTCCTCACAGCAGCCCTATCCCACGTCCCCGCAAAGATCTCATCACACTCATCCTCATTCTCAGAATCAAACATCACATCATCTCCATCCCATTCACCCTCCCTCCCCTCTGCAGCATCAAACCCCCACCCCCTTTCAGCCGCCACATCCTCCCACCCTTTCGTAACCACCACCCTCTTCATCTCCAATATAAACTTGCCTATCTTATATTTCTGCGCCTCTTCCCTCGCATCAACATATTTCCACCCAACCACCTTCCCACAAATCGCACAGCTGATATCTGCCACGACATGAGACCCCGTCGCCAGCTGTCGGCTCACAGGCCGGCCGACTGTGATATTGATGAGGCTGCGCTGGGCGTCTTTGTCTGCTCCGCGGGGGGAGGACGGCGGGGAAACGAGATACGCGCGTCCGTGACGCCCGGTGAAAGCTTTACTAATGATTTGGGATGCGAAGGCAAGGTCGGTGGCGCAGGTGGAGCATTTGAGGTGGTCGGGGCGGGTGCAGTGGAGTTTATATGTTTGTGTTGGGTCTGTGCAAGTCTCGGGATCGTAGGTGCCAGGGAAGTTATCGAAGGGGGACGGCGAGATGGGGGAGGTGGGAGAGGTGCTTGGGGAGGTGGTGAGAGATGCGAAGCTGGTGGCTAGGGAGAAGATTGTGGGTACTGTTGCGGTGGAGCTGGTGGAGCTGGTGCTGGGTGTTGTGGAATGACGCTTGCGGAAGGAGCGGGGAAGTGCGGGGAGTGAGGAGACGAGGTAGGTTGCGAAGGATGGGGGTTCGGTGGGGAGCATGACGGGAGTCTGTTCAAGAGGGTAGGACTGCGGTTGTTGTTGAAACCGGTGTGTTCAGGTGGGAGCTGGGAAGGTCACAGGCGATGCCGGAGGCGCAAGGCGGCACCGTTGGTATGGCGGGTTATCTACGCCTCGGCGTTGAGAAGAGAGGCTGCAGACACCCTGAGAAGGCTGGAGTATATATTACTTCCAGCTGTATCCTGAGAAGCGGATGGGTTAAGCATAGTCAAGATCACGATAGAGGTTTGCAGTTGCGCCAACTTGTGGAGAGTAGATAACGAAATGTCGGGAAGGGTAGAGTCGGAGAATGGGCTGATGATCAGGAATGCAGCTAACACTCGCAGGGTTTGGCCAGGTGATGAGCGACCACCCAATAGGTAGGAGGACAGGACGAGCAGCGCCGCCTACCAAAATACACAGATAGGAATATGGGAAAGTATTGTCGTGGATTGCAAGTCAATAATAACTTTGAGACAGTGTGACCCACTATCCAACCATTCAAGCAAGTGTGGGGAGCAACGGGTTGGGATGATCCATCCCCACGTAGCGGCAGGGTTCAAAACGCTAAAGTCGTGATATTATAGACGGAATCATACAACCTTTTTCAAGATAACTCTAACACAGATTATAAAAAAATTAACCTAATTTAATATAGTCTTTATTATATGTTACAATATGTTATTTAAAGCCTTTGTATCTACCCGAACGATCACAAGTTTCAGCTACATCCCTTCTCCACCTTCAACATGACGACCACACCAGATCCCCGCCAACTCCCTCCGGACCCTCGCCTCTCCTCTCCAGCTACCTACTCACGCGAAGTTGCGATTTCCAGTATCATATCTCTGTACCAGAGCATACCGCACATTAACCCCTCCGACATCGAGTTCCCGCCACACGGTGGATGGCCGGAAATCACCACCGCCTCCCTCGCAGAGCGGGGCCTACACAAGACGGACGAGGCGGTGGAAATATTGCGAAACCTGCCCTTCATCTCGGGTATCCGTCCATGGGTCGCGCCTGACTCGTTTGCCCTTGATTACCGCCGTGTTCTGAAGGAGAAGGGGAGAGCAGCCACATTTGTGTGGGAGTTGGCCGGCTACGATGATAGTAAATTCGTCCCGCCGTGGGTGGTGCAGGTTACCACGGGTAAGAGTTTATTGATCTGCGATACTTTATTATTTGCCCCATTGCTGACACCGAGACAGGCACGGATCAATCGTTAGCGGCCTACATGCTCGACACCTCGGATGGCACGTTTACTAGGTACATGCAAGTGGTCGTGTACCCAGAGCCGACCAGTTTCTACAGCATGGAAGACCCGCGCTGTTGGCGAAACGTGTGTGACGACCGGACTTGGCCGGTTGAACAGCTGGTACAGGAGTGGCAAGCCAAGTACCGCAGCCTGGAGTGGCTGGGTTTGCCAGGTAACATGAAATGGCCAAGCGTCCTGGTATACGACGACGAACCAAATGGCTGGTTGTCTGAAGAGTGCATCAAGATACAGGGGATTTACCGCGAGCATGGATGGCCTGACAGCTACAGGGGCGATGTGTGCCGCATGGCTGTCCAGAGTTATTGGGACAACAGGCACAATAGAGCGCATCCTCCGCCTCCAACGCTTTAGCCAATGAAGCAAACATCTATCCCTTTCTGCGCCATGTTTAGCTCTGTTCGCTTCATGAGGTGCCGCATCTTCTCCCACATCCGCCTCGGTACGAAGCTGCCCGAGGCCATACCTATCGCCGGTGGCGTCAAATTTGGCCCCTCTCCCAACGAGGCCCATCTCCCGTCATAGGGGCGTTTCTGCCAACTACGGCACCCCAAATCCCCATGGGGATCGCAGGCCTACTTTGCGCCATGTGTCACCAACTGGGATTCCATCCCGCGATGCCTCCACACATGGCGCTAATGTTTTGACAAAGGCCCCACTATTGGTCTCGGGGACTCAAGACCCAAGATGGCGGTGTTCGGAGAACTCTGCTTGTGCCAGGCACCAATTGAGAGACCTGACAATGGCACCGGAAAAGCCGCCATTTCAAGGTTAAACACGACTATATCCCACAGTGCACTTCCTCTTTCCCACACTATGTTAAGGTTGCTGTATACCACGTGACGCACCTCTAGGCAACGAGGTAACATCTGAGAATCTGATGTGTTTCCTGCTCATACGTGCAATGTCTGCCTACAGGTTCTCCTAAATATTGAGTTCTTCACGCCTGTTTCACATTGATCATCTATACTGTTCAGATGAAACTAATTTAAATGATCAAAGCCGTTTTTCAACCATTTGAAGCCTACCCCACAACTAAGCATAAATATCTCGCCCTACGGTAGACAATCCTCCGTACTAGGCAAGTCAGGTGCTCATCTCCCATTCGCCTCCAGACCCCAGATGTTGAAGCCACTGGCAATTCTAGCGCTCCCCCGCATTATGGAGTTGCGTTGTAGATGGCAGAGTGGGACTGGCTTTGCTAAGTAATCTTCTCGTGTGGGGGGTCGGTAGTTCCGTATTAGGAGACGCGGAGGATTCGGCTCCATGTTTTGCGATCATCAACTAACAGCTCGGGTCTAACGACTAAGCTTTTGAGAGCTTCAATCCAGTTATAGCGGACAAAGGTGAGCTTGGACGGTAAATTGTTTAATATATAGATACTATATACGCGTATTTTCAACCTTCGTGCTCAAAAGAGTACGGAGTGTTGTCCTCCTTCACGAACGACTGTAAGTTTTTCTCATTTTATCTTCAGACTGGTGATGCGGCTTCTATTTTCTATATCTAGCTACAAATGCCATTATCTCTACTCTTCTGTTCACCATCCTCCTTCTTCAGCATTCTAAATTATACCTCCCTGGGCTGTCTTCAAAATGCGTTTCTCTACTTTCGCTTCTGTGGCTCTGCTCATAGCACCCATCTTTGCCCTGCCAGCACTTAACGCTGAGGAGCGTAAGCTATTCGGACGCGACAGTGGCTCGTACACCGTGTCTGGCCTCGGCGCCCGCAAGAAGGCTGTCATAGCCGCCGGAGGCAATGTCTTTGATATCGCTATTGCGATGCTCGAGACAGAGACCATGACTACTGACTACACCTACGGTGACGGAAAGACTTGTAAGTTTTTTTTTGGCTTTCCCCTTCAGGTTCAATGGAGAGAGTTGCAATTCGCTGTCCCAAGAGAATGTGGCAAAGGCCCTATCAATGGCCAACTTCCATCGGAAACACATGCTAACACTGCGCCTATCTACAGATGACTCTGCCAACTTCGGCATCTTTAAGCAGAATTGGGGTATGATGCGCGTTTGTGGCTCTAGATACGGCTTCGCCGGCCAGAGTGAGGCAAACTGGAACAACGGTGCCGCGATCAAGTACAATTTCCCCATTCCTTCTCAAGGCCGCACAAGGAAGGCACGGAAAAGCATTAGCTAACCCTCGCAGCTCCAACCTCTATGCTGATGTCGCCACTCGATGGGATTGCCAGGAATACTACGGCCTTGATGTATGGTTCGGCGGGCACAGAAACGGTGCCACTGGCCTCACTAACCCTTACACCACGGATATCAGCAGTATGTATACCCCATTCTACGAGAGTGAGGTAGAGCCCCTTGGTCAGAATACTGACGGATCACAGACTACAAGACGGCTGTGTACTGGATCCAGAGCCAGCTGGAGAGCAACTCCGTTTACTTGACCGACGACACCCGTTTCTGGTACTACGTTGTGCCGATCTAAGCTACTCGCTATACTTGATGTCTCTCCACGCTAAGCGGTAACATTCTTGGTTACGGCGGGTTTTGAGGGGGGTGGATTGGGGGTTTTGCATACAATGTGAAATTCTGATTTACATAAAATTCCGAAAGTATGTACATAGATTCCAATACTATAAGGATTGTCTGTATATATTCCTACTATCACACTGAAATTACGCCAACACATGGACTATAATGGCTATATGCATGCTAGCGATTCTATCACCCTTATGGTGGGGAGCAATTGGCAGGCACCTGACAATTTAGGGCAATGGGCAATTAGCAGACACTGGAGTAGGCATAGCACATCAGTTTCAACGACTCAACATTTAGCCATAGCATCGCAATCAATTTCATTTTTGCAAATAATTCATTCTGTGATCTCTTTGTTCCACAAAGGATCCACGAGCCAGACGCAACAGATGCTCCAATAACCCAATAGCGCAAAACCTCGCAAACTATGCTCCTCCGCGCGCCAGCTAATCGAGAACCTGATCTAGAACCCGATCAAAAACTTATTGTGTCTCGTCGCCAAGAAAATATTTTACCGCATCGCAATATGAGAATCGGAGAACCGTCATCTCTACAGCTCCATACCAAGGAAAAGCCACTCGTTGCTAGGACTGGTGCGTGATTCCGCCCATAAGTCGAGTGTGACCAGCTCGAAGCCGACCCATCGGAGGCTCTTCAGGAGTGACTTGCTATCCTCGGCCGAAATCGACCTATCGAGGCATACCACAACCTGAGAGCACCCCAAAGGGCTGCTTGCCAGATCAATTATTGCCATCAATCTACCGTTTATTAGCATTTGAATTCTCTCTTCAAACTTGCAGGGCACTTACGCTTGTTTCAAGTCTCGATTGATGACCGAGTGATCAAAAAACGTGAACAGACATCTTTCGTCGTCTGCCCCGGCCACGAAGCCTTTGAAACTACACCCGCCGGCATAGTCCCATAGCTCCAGCCACGATGTAACGCCATTATGGCGCTGAACCGCGTTCTTGAAATAGCTCTGCCCATCCATCCCCTCTTGTGGGGGTGAATGCGCGCTCACACCCCATTCGTAGGAGCCATGCGCTGCCGAGTCCCTCTCACCAAGGAATACAGTAGTCATGGTCTCGCAGAAGAGTCTCTCACACTCTTCCCGAATGGAATGCGCTGCCCCGCCGGCACGCCCCCCCCTCACCGCGGTGCCATCATCGCCGTGTCTCCGGGATTTGCCCGCAGAGACATAGGCGAGTTCGTTGGCTGAGGTGAAGGCCGCGAGGGGGGGGCTGGATGGCGGGGAGGGAACGCCTGAGGAAGGGACCTCAGGAATACCACTGTGCCCCTATGTGTATGTTAGCTTCTGATATAGATGTTAAGAGAGAGAAGGGAGAGGACTAACCGTCCGCCCCGGTAGTGGAGTAGTGGAAACCAGTCAACATCGCTGAACGATCAACGACATAAGCCGAGGCGAGGACGACAGCACGACGTGCAACCACCTCGCCACCGCAATTATTACTTTGACTGTTACTTTTGGTTTGTAAAAGAGCCATTTTTGAGGGTGGCCACGGTTGTCGATAAGTGGTGTTAAGTGGTTTGGTGCTTTGACTCAGCGGTCGAGCGGTGAAGTTGTTTGACAGTTGTAAAGTAGACGACGGTTGAGGTATTTGATTGGAGTCGTAAGACGATTGTATTTCAAAAGTTGGCAGCTGACAGGTGTTGTGAGTTTTGGCTGTATGAAGGCTGAAGTAGCGTTGATTCCTTTGTAGATGATGAAGTCGGTGTGAGGCGAAAGTGTTGGAGAGAGTTCGATTGCTCTTTATCGAAAGCCGCCATTGGCCCAAGACCCCGCACACAATTTGATGTTTGGTTGTCCAATGAGAAACAAGCTTGGCTGGGATTTTCTGTGGCGCACGTGTTGGCATCAATAGGATTCGTATATGGCACGTGACATATATTACCCAATCGCTCATGTTGAAACTCCTGGGTGTGGGTGGAACTACAACACAATTACGGAGATAGATTTGACTTGTGCAGTGGCGGCTCTGATCTCGGATTTGACGCAATTAATAGACTTACTCAGACAATAAACCTTGATAGCTAGCTTCAAAATAGCAAATTTATTTACAAACCAACTATGGCTCAGATGAATACGAGACCAGGACCACCTAACCCAACAACAACCTCCCTGGACCAGCAGACACAGGAAGTGCTCCTAAGGGAACAGAATAGAAGGAGGCTGCTTGCGGCCCAACAAGGAGCTAGCAGTGCTGCATCTCATACAGCACCTATGATCCCAAGCACCGTGGTCGAGGACCACCAGATACAGCTGATGCTCCTGGAGGAACAGAACAGAAGAAGGCTTCTTGGCGCCCAACAGGGAGCTGGCAATGCTGCACAGTATACAGCGCCTATGATCACGAGCCCCGCGGCTCAAGATTACCAAGCACAATTGCTACTGCTGGAGGAACAAAATAAACTGAGGTGGCTGGAGGCTCAAGAAAAAGCGAACGAGGACGTGTCGGGCACGGGAAGTCGCTCCCGCTAGGATTGTCAGATGCGGATGATGATTCTGACAAGGCAGGCTGAAGAGAGAATGCTTATGGCCGACAGGCTTGCATGGTTAGAATCTTTAAGGCCGAGAGACCGCCCATGTGGCAGGCGCTTTACGGCGATGGACTAGAAGTGGAATGATTGGGTGCACCGGCATTGCTTAGCTTAGCGATAGCGTTTTAAGTGAGAATTTAAGTAGCCACTGTGAAGCGAAGAGATGTTAAGCACAAGATTGAGGGCAATGAGAAGCCGAAGGCGCTTACGTGAGATGTGATATAGTAAAGGAGCCTATAAAATCCCGCTGGAGCCATCTTCTGGTATTTTTAAACATTTTTTGGTGCATACATAATCTTACGGTGCCGACGACAACTGCGTTGGCGACGGCAGAGAAATGGACATAGAAAATCGAACACAAAGGCGCTAGTGGCAAGCATGGAGTATACAGATCAAACAACTTCCCCTCCCCAAACAATTGCCCCGGATTATGGCTTTTATCTCTCTCATTCCCCCTTTCTTCCCCCACCAATTCACCCCTCTTTCCTTCTCACCATTCTCCAATTCCACCATCGCCTAGAGCTTTGCACGATCACCTACGCATCCTTAGTAAGAGCCTCCCTACCTCAGGTAGTCTGGCAACCCACCGCGGCTATCGATCCCCTTCTTCGCCATTGCCGCAATCAAAACAAAAAGAACCCACCTCGCGAGGCCCTCCTTCGCGCCGCTGCCGCCCAAAAGGAATGCGGCACGGAGATAGTCAGTGATACCGTACTTGGTGCGCAACTGGCGATCAAAGTTGGGCTTGATGGTAGATGTGGCAAGCATCTTTTGGAGCTGGAAGGGAGTTAGTAGGCCTAGTTCGTCGTGATCTCTACATACACAACCAATCGAGGCTGGGCTGGAGGTGGGAGTGAGTGGGGGAAAGGATTAAAAAACGCACCTTGCCGCTGTACGGAGGGTAACGGATATCGAGGAGCTTCTCCATCCATCCCGGTGTGCGGGTGATAGGACGACGGTGGGTGAAGCAGTCGAAGCTGGCCTTTCCGCGGTAAGTGCCCTGCCCAGAGTCACCGACACCACCGAACGCCAACGTAGGAATACTGGCGTGGAACAGCGAGTCGCCGATGGTGGCACCACCACTAGTGGTACTCTTGAGGATACGGTTGACCTCCTCCTTGTTACCGAAGGCGTATAGACCGAGCGGGGTGGAGTGCACCTCGTTGGCGATGCGGATAGCCTCGTCAAGGTTTGCGACGGGGAGGATAGGGAGGAGCGGGCCGAAAGACTCGTCGGTAATGAGCGAGTCATTCTGGTCCTTGACAACCACTACAGTAGGCTCGATGAATCGGGTCGCGGCATCGGTGGCGCCACCGATGACAATCTTACCCTGCGTCGAATCAAGCATCTTCTTGATGCGAGCGAAGTGGTGGTCGGAAACAATGCGACCGAAATCCGGGCTGGCCTTTGCGCCCTGGGGGTAGTACTCCTTGTTGGCGATGCGTAGCTGCTCGACAAACTCGTCGGCGACATCGGCGTCTACCATCGTATAGTTCTGACTGATGCAGACCTGGCCAGCGTTGATATGCTTACCCCAGAGAAGGCGGCGAGCCGCGAGGCGGAGGTCTGTGTTTCTCGTCACGAAGGCAGGGTTGCGTCCACCCAGCTCGAGGGCGACTGGTGTCAGCGTCTCGGCCGCCTTCTTCGCAATGATCGTTCCAACAACGGAGTTACCCGTGTAAAAAATCTTGTCCCACTTCTCGTTCAGAAGCGCGGTGGTCTCATCCTTGCCTCCGTTAGCGACCTTGAAGCAGTCGGAGTCGAGTTTCTCGATGAGCTTCTTCAACACCATCGCGGACGCAGGGCTGATCTCGCTAGGCTTTAACACGGCGGTGCAGCCAGCAGCGATGGCTCCGATGAACGGGCCAATGCTTAGCTGGATGGGGAAGTTCCAGCACCCAATAATGAGGACGGCGCCGAGGGGTTGTTTGCGGATAAGGGGGCTCATGAACTTATTCATCAGAGGCATGTCTGCGGGCGACTCATCTTGTGCCCACTTCTCGAGGTTCTTGGTAACGAAGACGATGTCATTCTTGCACCATTCAATCTCTGTGACCTGGGATTCGTAGACCGATTTGCCGACGTCGAGTTTCAATGCCTCGAGGAAGTCGGGGGTGAGATCCACGAGCGCCCAGTAGAGCTTGCGCAGCTGCTGGATACGCCATGCGATCGGGCGTGTCTTTTGTGAAGCATAGGCGAGGCGCACGCCGGAGGCGATAGAAGGGAGGGCCTCCATGGGCGTGTTCTCGAACGCGTCCAACTTAACGGGTGCTTGAGCTTGGGGCGCCATGGTGGCGGTTTACTAGCGGCTAGCTCTTGTGTGTAAAATGCGCGAAGGGTGACGGTATTGTCAGCGCAGGTATCTCTGGGGTTGAAAATTAAGAGGTATTATATGATGGTTCAATCGAGGAGAAGGAGCTGCTGTAATATTGTATAGGGGGTTGGGAAAGAGACAAAAAGGGGAATGAAGGGGGGATAAAAGGGACAATTGATATGAAATCACCTTCCCCGGTTGATGACGGGCTCTCCGCAAATTGTCATGCATCTAGCTGGCTTCCCCACACTTGTATCGAAGATTAGGTACCGATACCGAGGCATGTGAATTATAATCTAACCAGAAGAGGAATGGACACATGCAAGTCACGTGTTAAATAGCCGCTTCTGCGTCAATGTTATCTGAGTCGGACGTTACTATTTGTCCGCAGGATACGGGCACGTGATGCGTTAGGTGCACATCGTGGGAAACGCGCCGTGATTAGTAGTCAGGTCGGTCAGTAAGTTCCGTCCTCCGGGCTATTTCTCTGAGCGGGGGAGTTCAGTTAGGCCGGAAGAACGAAGCCTATATGTGATCTCAAGATATCTAGATTGGTATTTCTATCAGTATTCTAGCCGCGAAATTACATGAGAAGAAACTACATTGTCCTGATACCTCCAACAATGTCTAAATATGATAAATATAAAACAAATACATCGTCTATTCTATTCCACATCCATATACAACAGTATCTTACAATGCAGCCCAATCCTACATTCGTACACTCTCTACCTCCTCACGGAGACCTTCTTTGCCGCCTTCCCTCTGCCCACCATAACTGGCTCTGCGAGCTTCATAGCACCAGCCAACTTTGCCGCCTGCTCATGCGCCTCTCTGACAAAAGCACCTCCATCAACAAGCAGCCCACTCTCCATCCTCGCCTGATCAAGCTTCAGTGCCTCTGCCCGACTAGCGTCAAGATGCGCCTGCCTCTCCGGCGTAATGCGCCACTCGCGCGGGAACTTCGGCTTCGTCTTGAATGTATGATGGCGTGTATCCAGCGGGATATCCTCAAATGTGTCCTTAGGATCCTACAATACGTTAGATAACCAAACCAATGACAATACCCATGATTGTGAAGTAAAAGACATACCTTAGCCTCACGGACGAGGCTGTCAACGAGGTCGCCCAAGTAGCGCTTGTTCTGCGCCTGTGACTCAAACATCTCGCTGCTCATCTTGACGATCTGCGTCTCGGGGTTGAAACGAACGCCTACTAGCTTTTTGAGCTTGTCCTTTTGTACTGGCTCGAGTCCAGGGATATCGTCCGGGCAGAACTCAACCACCACCTTCTTCTCCGCCGGATGATCCTCACCCATGTATGTCGTGTATCTGAATCGTAGCACCTGGTTCTGGTTCGGGGGCACAAACGGCTTCGCCATCTCTATTCCGCATGTCAGCACATCACATCCTCATTTGACATAGTGCACAAGGTAAACCTACTCGTCAACAAAGGCATCTCCCACGCCATCAGCCTCGCATATTTGCGGTACTCGCGTTGCTGCTCGAGGTCACCGTGCGCTAACGCCGACACATCATCCTCCTCGAACTCCGGGTCCTCAATGCTGTCCTTCACGTTCATATTCAGCAGACCTAACTTCTGCTTCTTTTGTGGCATCGTCGCCGGTCGCCGCCGCCGTTGCGCTTCGGTCATGTGCCTGTTCACGATGCGGGCTGACGCACTCGCCAGCTCGCCGTGTCGGATCGACTCAATTGTGCTCTCGAAGCGGGCCCATTGAGCGTCCTCTGGGCTTTGGGAAGCGGCGGGGGCAGGCTCCTTAGGGGCCTTAGGCGTGGATTCTTCGAGGCGAGAAGAGGAGGTGGTGAAGCTTCGGAGGAGAGGAGATTGCTTGGTCGTGAGGCCGTTTTGGCACCTCCTGGCTGCGAGACGCAGACTACATGCTGCTGCCGACATGGTGGAGCGTAGTATCTGCAATTGGATAGGATAGGCTATGCAAGTGCTAAAGCACTCGATTGACGGGAGCGCGCTGCGGAGGGGGATGTCGTGGCGCAGCTGCCGCTTTTTGGTCGTTGAGCTCTGGGGAGGTGCGGAACTTTTTGAGGATGGAGATATAATTTACTGCCTAAATTGTTAGGCATTAACAATAATACTAGTTGTGAAAGTCGACGGAAGCTCTGTGCAGGATCAACACAGCAACATTTATTTTTGCTTAATATAATATAATTTTCTAGGTAACCTATTTAATTTCCATCTTGTCCCAGTCATTTTCTCTCACTTTTATTATCACATAATGCAGCATTTACAACACTGCCCATTTAACTCCTAGCATATATCCAATACCACTTACCGCTTCCCCAAAACCGGCAGAATCGCCCGTTCCAGACCGACCGCTCCATCCTCGAAACCAAGCATTACCTTCCTTTCACTACCTCTCCTTCAGATCCCAGGACATAATTCACGCCTCGTCGACACCCACAACCGCCTCACAGTCCCTAGTGCCCGAACAAACACCACGCCAATCTGGCGTTCACACACCACTACAACCACCAACCTCCCCACAACCGACTCCCATGGGCCCCCGCACCTGCCTCATAACGCTGGGCGCCACGGCCCCCTTCCCCGCCCTCCTCTCTGCCTCTCTCTCCCCTGCCTTCCTCTCCACCCTCTCCGATCAGGGCTACACAAATCTCACCCTTCAATGCGGCGCGGACCTAGTCCCCGCACAGGAATGGATCACTAAACTCGCGCCTACGCTGAAGAATCTAGGGCTCAGCGTTAGAGCGTTTGGATTCCAGGGCGGTGGATTGGGAGAGGAGATGAGGGAGTGTAAATCTGATGAAGGGCAGGGGAGGAGGAGGGGGTGTGTTGTTTCTCATGCAGGTTTGTCCACCTTACTTTTATTTGCTGTTTGTGGGTTGTGTTGGTAGATGGCGTGGAGATGGAGAGATATGCTAACACAATCCAGGCGCAGGAACAGCTCTCGATGCCCTCCGTCTATCCCTCCCGCTTATCCTCGTCCCGAATCCTGCGTTACTCGATAACCACCAGCTGGAGCTCGCAAAGGAGCTGGATAGGATGGGATATGCGGTTCATGGCCACCTAGACGACCTAAGCGCCGCGTTAAAGGAGAGCGAGGAGCGCGCGTTGAGGGAGTGGAGCGAGGCGGATGGTGGAGGTGAGCGAGGGAATGTGATGGATGTCGTGGGAAGTGAGCTAGGGTATAAGCCTGAGGAGAGGAAAGAGGAGGATATTAGGGGTGTACTGGATTGAGGAGATGCGGGAGAACTCTTCTAATAGGTTTAGACGTTGGACCGCGTTGTTTGAGTGATGGTGCCTATCCATGGCACTGCGAAAATGGGGAACTAAGGAAGCATGTTGAAATGACAGTGCCTGCCAATGGCATAGCGAGGGTGAGAAACTATGGAAGCGCAACGCTGAGATAGTATCCTTCCAGGACGCCTCTTGGGCGAGGACGCCGAGAGGCAAGCCGAGGATACAATCGCGGATGGAGAAGGGGAAAACATGCATTGACGCGGTCTAAGACGTTCGAGGCAAGAATTAAACGGAGCAAGAGTATTATTCTTGAATATAGCCTATCATCTATCACCACCCCTTTTTTGGCTCCCGATCCACCACCGCAACCCCATTTACCAGAGTACGCCGTAGAAAAAGCAAATGCGCGCTGACCGGTCCTATATGCAACCCTACCATCGTCTAGCGAAATCATCAATCATCAAACAACCTAATCGCGTCATCGCACGAGGCCCATCACAATCACCTCACGATGCCGACGGCCGTGGCGGCACTACCTCTCCCACCTCCGGCTTGCGGCCCCATACCACGTAAATGCGATGATAAGCATGCACATCCTTATCAGACAAGCTCTTCCTCACATCGACGAGGTACAGTTCAATCTCCTCCGCGCTCCACCCCAACACGCGACTAAAATACGCCAAGCTGAACCCCGCCAGTCCCACTGACATATTCTCCGCCCACCAGTGCCCGAGGTCCTTCATCGCCGGGTCCTTGGGCCAGCGGCCCAGCGGCGCCTTGAACACACGCTGCTGCACATCCACGAAGCCCGCGGCCTCGAACCACCCTCGTAGCTTCGGCGCGATGTCTAGTTCGCGCCCGACTTCTAACGAGGCTTCCTGCAGCTTAGCGACGTACTTCGCGAATGGCCAGTCGTCGGGCATGGTGCCATCGTCGCAGTGGGGCGGCGGGTTGAGCTCCTGGCACTCGATATAGCCACCGGGCTTTATGTGTTTAAAAGCCGTGGCAATGACGGAGCCCATGTCGACGAAGCAGCCCTCGAGGATGCGGGTGTGGACGAAGTCGTAGTGGTTCTCCGGGATGGCCCAGTCGGCCTGCTCGGCGTCATCGATGATGAATTGCACGTTTGCTGGGACGGCGGAAGGCTGGATGGGTGATAGATCTGTGGCTTCGATGAGGCCTTCTGGGTAGAGGTCGCCCATTTCGATGGCCCAGTTGCCGGGCCCTGTGCCGATATCGAGGACGGTTAAGGGGTAAGGAGGGGGAGGGAGAGGGGCGTAGAAGAGTTTGGATTGAAGGCAGTGGCCGACGAGGAGGTGTTGGTATTCAAGGCGGTCGACTTCGTTGGCGTCGTTGGGGAAGTGGTAGGCTAGTTGTTGTGTTAGTGGGTGGGTTGATTGCGGGAGGTTTGAATGAAGGGAGAATGGCATCATGGCATTGCGGACGGAATATTTGTACGCAACGAGGATAATGAGACATATAAATATGTTCAAATAAGCCTGTTAAGGATAGGAGATGTGTTTAAAACAAGCTTTCTAGCGCTTGCTCGACAAGATGAAAGAAGCAGTGAACCACGACCATAAAGTCAAGATTGCAAGCCAGCACTAAGAAACAAACACAGAGCTAAGAAAGTTAAACACTCACATCCAGCACGATACCCATGATACGTCCTCCCATTTTCCTTGTGGAAGTTAAAAACACTTGTCGTGACCGAGCGGGTCGACAAGTCGCTGTGAGCGTCATCATTAGCTTCAGCTCCTCCTTCTCCTCTATCACTGAGGCGTGGAGTTCGTGCAGACTGGGGGGTAACATACAAGTTCTCCCCGGCGCTGCTGTGGTTTGATGCCGACTGTGGCGCGGGTTAGGATTGATGCTGTGAGGATGAGGGGTAAAGGGGTGCTCACGTCTGCCTCGACGATTTGAGAGCGCGCTTCGTCGGGTTGAGTGACGGATGGGGCGGCGAGACGGCTCGGTGAGCCGGCAGGGGGTGGCGGAGAGGACATGGTGAGAATGCTGTGGCGTTCGGCGTGGTTCCCAGATGCGCCCGTTACGAGGGGAGGGGGTCGGTGAGGCGGGATCCCTTAGGGCTCAGTCGAGTCGGAGTCTAGAAACTTCGTACTCGGTAGGATACTGAAGCAAGCCAAGCATACACTAAGGCAAAGCCGTTTTGTCCGTCGAGGCGCCTCCGTTTCCGTCAAAGCAGAAGGTAAAGAATTAAGTCAGAAGGGGGAAGAAAGTTAAGCTCAAGAACTCAAATGTCGAATATCGCCACCAAACCAGTTCGGTATATATCAAATCCTTCTTCGATCAACCGGGGAAACAGAACACTAATAATTGGAGCGAAAATAGAGCAAGGAAAAGAGAGGCGCACACTCACAATACATATATATACACCGAGCGATGCAACCCACCCATCATCCACCCGTTCCCCACCGGGCACGTCCAGCCCCACGAACCCAGGAGCCGTGTCGGTGGGAAGCTGCGGAATCCCCACTGACGGGTGCTAAATTCCCAGGGAGGTGAAGGAGGTACAGGAGTACGGGAGTACGGGATTACGGCCGGCAGGAGGTACTATTCGTTCTAGGGAATTTTTCTTTTTAAAAAAAACTAGCCCTTAGACGGGAGGGGATAAGAGGGGGATTGTTGGGAAAGGGAGAAGGGCTTGGAGGGAGGCGTAGTCGGACAGGGTGTGAATGGTGGAGAGCATGTGGTAGTACTGCAGTAGAACATTACGGCATACATCAAAAGCGTATAGGAGTATATTATAGTAGGTATAGTAGTATACTTGGGGACTGCATATAAAATTGTATGGTAAAATTACCAAGGTAGAATACGGATTACCGTTAGGGGACTAAGTAGAGGGGAAAGTAGAAGTACTTGGTGTGTGCCGTTGACGGTTCTCGCTTCCGCGTCCTCAGTGTCGGGATTGCTGTCCGTGCGGGCGGGTTGGGGTGTTAGGGGGGTGGAGGCGATAGGTGACCGGATGTGTGGGTTGCGGTATTTGTTGGTTATAGGTAGCGTAGCGGAGGTCAGTTTTGAGTATAATTGTAGTATAATTGTAGTATAATCGTAGTACGAGTTGCAGCTGGTTCCAGTAGCATTAGCAGAGTATAGCAGAGTATAGCAGTTGGTAAAGCGTCGACAGCATAGAAGTAGAGTATACCAGTTGGTAAAACGTCGGCAGTATGTAAGTAGAGTACAGTAAGGGTCCAGAGAGAGGTGTGGGCGAGGGTTTTGTACGAGGGTTTTAGAAAGAGGGTTAGGCGGGGGAGTCGTACATACATAAGAGAATACTCGAGTAGTAGACCTGCGGCTGTGCTGTACTGTAGCACTGTAATCAATGTCTTGGGGACGTGTCAGTAGCGCATCACAAGATAGAGCCAGGCTTACTAGTGTAGTAGTCAGCATTATATACTGTGGTATTACCATAATATGTGGAGTACAGCTGTGCGTGAGACTCTGTGTCTGAGACAAGAACACACTCTGTGATTACGGATAACTCCGGATGATGCAGTTGTATAACCCCACGTAGTTACTGTCGAGTTCTCCATGCAGCGGGTGGAAGGTGGAAGGAGGCAGGAATGCATACTCCTTCTAAATCGAGTGCCTTGCTTAGAATATTGCAGCAAGTACTATAGCAGCATCTCCTCGGCGCATCGTGCTGCATTGTTAGCTCATAGTCTCTGCAATATGCGCTGTACCCGCTACTACCTGCTGTAAATGGGTCTCTGCACCGAAAAAGGGGGGCTTCCATCTCACACTCATTCTCCCGAAGTACCCATATAATTTCTCAAACTTCCACCTTCCACCGCCACCCATTCTAATCATCCCGTCATACCCCTACTCAACCCGTACTTAGCTTCTTCCTTACTTCCTTACTTCCCTCGTACCCCTAGCAATGGTATTGGTAATCCCCAGCACCCGGTACTCGTTAAGTCTTTAGCTCACCGCGTACACGTCCCGTTCTCTGCTCTACCCGTCCACTGGATCCCCGACCCAGGAGACAGGCGACCGGAAATCAGCATGAGACCAAACCAAAACCACTCCTATGGTATGGGCGCTACGTAGGACAGACCCGGTTTGTGCAACGAGTGCAGAAGCTGAGCTGTGCGTGATCATGTATGTACGTACATACATACATACATACATGCTCTACATATAGACCAACATACAGCACACTGCAGCAGCACAACACACACTTCCCTCTGTATGGGTACCCAACTAATATCGTGCGTTAATAGACATGTGTGTATGCCGAGTACCTGTCGTATGAGTGGCCCGTTGTTCTTCCTCCCTTGCTTCCCGTCGCCTTCCTCTGCTGGTGTTGTGCATGAAGGATCCATAGCGTACTTTAGCCTGCTCTAGAGTGCAATTTTAGGCGGGAAAGACGCTGTGCGGACCGCCGCATTGGGGTGGGCGGAGATGGGAAGGGGGAAGGGATCCAGGGATTGATCCATGATAGATCCAAGGATGGAACCAGGTGGTTGGGTAGCCGTGCTGTGGTCTGTGGTCTGGGACTCCTTTTTTTTTACCACATCATCTCTTCATCCGCATCTTCGGGTAATCTCGATGTTACTACGTACTATTTGATATGTACTATTCTCGACTATATTCTCGACTATCGATCGGTACAGTATGTACATGGAAGAGCTGCATCTAGAGTACCAAGCCAACACCATCCCAGCTCTCCCCAGTTCCCCAAAACAGACTCTTCCCCGTCCCAACCCACACACCTGGGACTCTCCGTGTAGCCATCATTGCCACCCGCGAAGTAGGACCGAACACCATCGCACCACACACCCGCCCGCGGCGCAGACCGACCCATGTAATCGGTCAGCGTCCTCGGCGACGCAGACGGCGTGTTCGAGACGCTGCGGGCGAGATTGCGACAGGCAAGGTGCAGAAGCTCCTCTGCGCAAGCCAGTTTCACGCTTGCCAGCAGGAAGAAGCAACTTATCAGATCCGCCGTCCCCGCCTGTCTCACACACCACCTCACTGAAGAACCAATAAACCAACGCGCGCGCCACCAACAAACAATTCACCCCTCCTATCTCCCCGTGAAACAAGACAATCCCCTCAATCCCGATTTCCTGGGTTCGTCCAGCGGCGCACACACGCACGGTAAGAGGCTGCGATGGTGGGCATGTCTGTGCTGCTGTCTCACCGCCTCCTTGGGATTGGGGCCGGAGAGTGCCGCTCCCGGGCCCGGGGGGGTGGTTGGCCAAGGAGTGGTGGGTTATTGGAGGGTGCGGGGCAAAGTGTGGTGCAGGTGGTGCTGCGGGCAGGGAGGTGCGTGCGCTGTTGGTGTGATGGTGTTTTGGTGTGTAAAGGTGGTAGTAACTGTGGGGGAGGGAGGGAGACTGAGGCTTGCTCACCTAAAGCCGTTAGGGAGACCCATGTCTAGCAAACAATGCTGGGCCAACTCAGGTCATCCTAGACTATTCTAGGCCAGGAAGACAGGAGTCTAACCTAACAGATGGTTCCCGACTCGCCCCGAAGGAGTTTCGTACCACCACGAACCATCCTCAACAGTTCCAGCTCGGCAGATGGCAGACAATGATCGACCGGCCCGACGAGTGTGTCAATACCTTACGAAGCCGTCTAGCTGAACTGTTAGTGCCAGTACCCGGATAGGTATATCTCCCCTCTCGGTTTAGAGAACGCCATGATTGGGCAGTTAGGTGAGTGATGGCGTTTCGGACGCTGTTGGGTGGGGGGAATGTATGTAAGGTTCGATTAGGAGGGGGAGGGAAATGAGAGTCCGAATGACTTGGAGCTAAGCATCAATGTCTCTCAATGATAGAGAGGAAGAGATGCTTGAATTGGGATATGAATGAAGAGAGACAGGGTGCGGCTGGAACGTCCGGGGGTCATACTAAGGTAAGATCCTTGACGGGACGGGTGCTGGCATGAGGAGCAGCGACATGAGCAACGGTCTGAAAAGGAGACTGGGGATGAGGAGAGAAGCTGCGGCCCGGATGCCGCGGAAGTGTGAGTTATTTTACTTTACGGCAGGTATGCATGTATACTGCAGGGGCCCGCGCCGAATAGTTCGGTGTGACGATAAGATGCTTTCGTAGGATCCAGTGGGATGGATGCTGAGGTGGCTGAGTAAGTAGAGGTGTGGGTGGAACTTTGCTTCAGGCATCCGAGGCGGGTATAAGGGCCTCGTTGAGTGATTATTCTAATACGTTGTCTCTCAGGAGTACGGCATATTCTAGTATCCCTAGGTGTTTTACCTGCCATTATTGAATGGGGAGAATCGTGGTCAAGACAAGACATCTTTGGAGAGGGACTTAGTGACGGAATTGGTGGAACTGGATGGCTGAGTTGGCAGCGCGCTTTCTATATCCAGGGCTATGGTTTCAGTCCCTTCGCCCTTACAGAGGGGGTTGGAATAGCACAGCCTCGGTGCAGCGGGACCGCTGACGAGGACGGGAGTTGGAAATTGGGGGGCGATGCTGTGATACTCTCAAGGCCGGTGTCCCTTCCCGAGACCAAGCATTTGGGTGGGTGTCGGGATCCATAATGCGGCCAGTCTGGGATTATAGACGGCGAGAGACTGGAGATGGATAGGCCGGTTTCGGCATATGCCTGTCTTATTAATGCATATCGATTTGTCATTAAGATGGGGGAAGGGGGGCCTCATAGCTCCCTCGTCTCTTGTGGTAAGTGGGGTGTCCATGGTGGACAGTTGTTCCTCTAATATCTCGCCTCACCGGCCTACTGCCGGGATCTGACTCGCTTCTTTACGTCAATAATATGCGGTTGGTTCATTTTATACATAATGGGGCGATAAGGGTGAGAGACCAGCGAGTTGTTCTGCAGGTCTAAGCTTTCCCTGTTTTGTATTTGTTTTTTACGGGTGGACCTAGCTCCCTTATTTTCCTGCTGTTGTTTTGCTGTTTGTGGGAAATAGACTTCTATATCCCCTTCCCTCTCTACCTTATAGTTATTCCCAAGTTTCTTCCGGAGGCGATCACTTGCGCAACATGAAACGCAACATGCAGGAAAAAGCCCGCTGTGAAAGGCGTTGGGGGCTATGCTAGTGCGAAGACTGCCCAACAGAGCTCCAGGTCGACAGCGAGGACCTTAGCGCAGACGGCGTTGGTTTAGTCGTGACGCGCAGACTAGACCTACGGGTGTATACCGTTCGGCGTGTAAGGGGGGAGCTGTCTAATTGGAAACCATTATACGCAGTGCACTTAGATATTTGATCTCTTTGAAGAAGGGTCTATCAAGGAAGCATTCCAACGATGCCTTAACAGCTAGAACTTGCCACCTCCGACATGCTCGGCCTCACTGTTTTGATAAAGTCTATCTGGGGGAGGAAAGGGAAGAGTTGATACAATTTATGAAAAGGGAGAGGGGATAATAAATTCTGCGAGAAAATTTTAGGTTTCATTTTGGTTTTCGGGCTGGGGGATATGTGATAAAGACTTAAATTTGCGTAATTATAATTATATTGACGGACATCGAACTAATATTTGATCGGTAATAATACAGTAATACCAACAGCAAACGTCTTGCACTTTTATCCCTGTTTGTAGGGGCTAGTCGCGCTTCGTTCCCTCTACCACAAATACTGTGAGCAGAGACGTCGAGAGTTGCCGAACACATTTACTGACGAACAAGGACAAAGTGAAGCCCTGTGCCATAAGTAGCAGTTAAACCACCCTGAGTTTAGCATGATAAGTAGTGCCCGTGCTCAACTCGGAAGGGGAGCTAGAGGGTGCAAGAATCAATATCAGAAGGCATGCCACAATCGCTGTCGCCCTCCTCTTCGCTGTTAAAAGTCAGCCGCCGCCGATGGATCCAGCCATATACCACTTACAAAAGGTATCGCTGACTTGCTGCGCGAGCAATTTTCATCAATTTTATCAGACGCTTCTCTTCCTCTGCCAAACTCAGAAGTTCTTTGGTGGCTTGGAGGAGCGGTTTCTGATACTGAGGGTCAAAGGGTCGAAGGAAAGAGATTGTCGCCACTACCACCCCATAGATATCCTCGACAGGCACCACCACCTAGCGGGCCTGGAGTTTGGCTGCCAAGCATCTGCCCAAGGTGTGAGATGATAGTTGCAATCTGTCGAACGATTTCTTTGTTTATATCAAGGCCAAGATCAAGGTCTTGTAGGTTCTTGCCGGGGATATACTCCATAAATAGGTAACCCTCTGGCCATGATTTATTACACTAATCCTGAAAGAAGCGGTGGACTTGGGAAACACGGTCAATACTGCGGTCTATATTTTGATACGCAAACTCTTGTGTGGCGACTTCAAGAGGAGTAACCCCATGTCCATATTTGACTGCTATCTCACCAGACAACTTGATCACCCTGTCTCCTTCCTTTAGTTCCCCAATCAGACCTTGTTTCTCCTCTGCCTGTTGACATAAGCTAATCAGCGACTCTTAGCTCATGGTGTTAATGTCCCAGGTCATAGTATTATTCGACATCTTCGTAATGTAGATGAGATGAGCATGCTAGAATCATAAATGTAGGTGATGATCGTTGAGCAACTCTGAATCTACGAGGGGTGGAAAGGCGCTTAACTAGGTTATTGCCGCCTCAGGGTCAACCAGGTCTCTTGGAAATTATCGATCTTTAAACTGTCCCTCTCTGGTTTAATAGTCTAGCATGTTATATCCCTGATTTGAGAAACGAAGTCTGAGTTTTGCGATCTAAGCGTCTTTCCACCTCTCGTAGTTTCTCAGTTTCTCAATTACCTCACCTTAGATTTCACAGTTATAAATATTTTTAAGCTATTGTAACTTAATGGATACGGTACAGAGAAATGGGCTCATCAAGGTCTCTCACTAAGAGCAGATGTCATAGTCACCGACAGCGTCATTTTTTTTTGAATCGAGAATAATGCCTCGATCATCTGCTCAATTGATTCTCACATCTTGTTGGAGTAAATGATACATATGATTTCTCCTCCATTCACACCAACTCGCACAATCCCTCATTCCCACATCGAAAGGCGCATATAAACCCCCCTCTGCACCTCCTCCCTCCACTTCTCCATCCACAAAAACACATCTACACACACATTACATACTGCAACACAAACTCACACCAAACCTAGACGCTAAACCTAGACTCAAAACCCAAACCAAACACATAACCAACCAACTAACCAACTAACCAAAAAAACCACCAACAACCCACCAAAAAAAATGTCCTGCCCCAACTGCCCCGGCGGCGGCTGTGGCGGCGGCGGTGGCGGTTATCCAGGCGGAGGTGGCTACCCCGGAAACGGCTACCCCAGCTATCCCGGCAACAGCAGCGGCAGTGGTGGAGGCGGAATCTTCCCGCCCAACGCGCCATACACGGGGGCGTCGCCCAACATGGGCGGAAACACGGGAGCGCCTTATACGGGGATGAATGGAGGGGGATGGGGGTTTGGCGGCCAGGGGGCTACTTTTGGACCTGGGAGTATGGGGGGGTGGGGTGGGAGGTAGAGGGAAGGGGGAGGATGTAATATAGCTCCTTTATAGGAATGAATGAATGCGATGATTTTTTTTTAAACACGTGGAGAAAAGAAGGTTTGAGTGGAGTGGTGGTGGTGGTTGTATTACAAGCTATCCGCCTATGTGTCTTCATGATTACGAAGCTTCTCCTCTCCAAATTCCCTGGGGACATCTGGCTTTCCTAGTCATTGTGGTTCTCCCCTTCGCCATTATCTGTCCAAAATATAAATAAAAATATTGCTTTTTCCCTGTCCTTTCCCATTATTCCCCCCATATTCGCCGTGGTGTGTAAAAACATCGCTAGACTCTTGGATGAGCCGGTGTGGGGTATATAGACAGTATGAAATCCTCTTCGCTCTTCTCCTTCGTTCTTTCCCATTCCGCTTCGTGTGTGAATTCCATGCGCTCGTCAACGTATGTCAATCAGGTGTGGCAGAGTGTGGTGCATCAAGCAGCTCACAATCCACTTTAAGCCCTGCTCAAAACTCCCCCAATTCGGCCCAAAAGGCCCCTCCTCTCACCATCCCTCTCTCCCTTGACGGCCCAGTTTCCTGCTCCTCCGCGTCCAACAACCCAGGTCTTCTCTCTCTCCTCTCTGCGGGTCTGCTCGCGCACTTCCTCAGCAAAGCTGAATGGCTCCTCCTCAGCCTGTAGGCGAACATTTCCTGCACCCCCGCGGCCTGCGAAGACGCGCTGGGAGGCGGTGCTCGATCTGGTGGAGGACTTGGAGAGGCTCGATGTGCTGGAGCCTGAGGAGGTCTTGGTGAGTGTGGAGGAGCCGGTGGTGCTTCGTGATAGAGATGGAGTGACGGAGGGCTTGTACATGTTCCCTGCACCGCCGCGACCAGCGGGGGTATAGTGGTACGGGAGATGGGTGGGGGCAGGTTCGGCAATGGAGAAAGCCATTGTGACGGTTGTTTTGGAGGTCGGTATGTGTCTGTTTATGGAGATTGTGAGGTTATTCGTAAATCACCAGCTTCGTAGCTATAGGTGTTTGATTGTGGGAATTGTGAGGTTATTCGCCAGTATCGTGAGTATGAGTATGAGTATGAGTATTGTGAGATGAGATGAATAAATGACTAGTATCGTTTGCGTGTTTCGTACAGTCAATTCCCGTTGTGTTATAACCCCATAATTGCTCTTGCTTTTTCCATCTCCATCTTCCCTGGGAAACAGAGTCATATATCCCTCTCTATTCCCTCGGCCATCTTACTCATTCGCCCCATCATCACGTCAACTGGCGTCACGCACCTCAAAAATCTCTTCCCCGCCCCACGCCCCCTGTCCTTCCTTGTACCGTACCCCTCCCCCTCCTTGGCTTCTCCTCCCATCCCTTCCTATTCCCCTCCCATTCCCTCGTTCCCGCCACTAACGCCATCACGCGCAGTCTCCCCTGCACCAGATTTCGTAATAAGCGAGTTTTGGTGAAGGGCCTAGTCCCTCCCAAGCAGGCCAAGACCTATCGAAGTGGGAGCGTGATGGGTCTGGATTTCAGCATGGCCCGTGCAGCCAAGGAAGAGTGGGTATTTGTTACGTGACGGGAAGGACTTTGACTGGCTCGAGGGTTGGGATTGTCACTGGGGGAGTGAAAAAAAGACCACAAGGTGCAACAAATGGAGCACAGAAGGCCTATTTTCAGGTCGCACGTGCATGGATTCTACTTGGTCAGTTCACGTGTGGCCTGTGTTGCGTGGTCTGCGTTGTAAATCATTTGTAAATCGCGCGTTTGCGCGCGATTTACAGGTAAAAGAACGTGACTAATAATTTTCCTCTCTTCTTTTTTTAGCTCTCACGCTCACGTGTTTACTACTCACGTGTTTGTTAACCTCTAAATCGACAACATCTGGAAGATGACTCTTGGGAAGAAGAAAAAAAGGCGCTAAAAAGACGGCCAGGGAGAAACGTCAACCCGTGCGTATGGAACGCGGTTGGTATATACCTCATCCAGTCCGAGTCAAATCCTTCCTGCAAAAGATTCGTCGTGCTTTTATTGTGAGCATACTCTTGTTCGAGTCATCTTCTCATCTAGTCAAGTATTGATTAGCTACGTATGGTTTGCCCATGAAGTTTTTTATGTGATAGTGGGGATACAGGATGTGAGTGTGCTAACACAGAATCCTCGATAACTCCAAAAACTTTGATGGGAGTGCCCTTATATATGTCCTTACACAGGGTGAGGACGCCTGGGAGCAGTAATAATCGCATCGGGGTGTGCGTGATTCCCGTCCCTACCAACCATACCATATAAAAATCTAGCCCTTTCATCCATATAAGAAAGGAGCGAAAATTCTAAAATAGAGCTATGTACGGTTGGTCTTTCCCTTTCTACACAGCCGCTCCTTCCGTTTTTATATGGTCGTTCCTTCCTCAGATAGTCAGTCGTTCTTTCCCTCAATAGTTGATCGTTCTTTCCATCAATGGCTGGTCGTTCCTTCCTCAGATAATCAGTCGTCCCTTCCCTCGATAGTTGGCCGTTCTTACCTCACTTAGCTGGTCGTTCCTTCCCTTTTGAAATATTCCAAGGGTCGCTCCTTCCCTCTGGAACTCGTGGCTTGAGGCACCAAACGACTATAAGTTACGGACTCTAGGATGGCAGAGTTTCGGTCTATCTTTAATCACGAGTAGAAAGATCGTAATCCGAGCTTGACAGCGTTATACCTCCGTATCTGCGGAAGCATAGGTAGGATATACCCGCCTGGCTATCTAGGGAGCTTCTGGAACCGAGTGGGATCAACCAGAGATGTGGAAACGAGGAGAATTTTCGGTTATAGAAGCATCAATATCATGAACTCTTGGTCGTTGACTCCACAAGCTTGTTTTGATGATGCGCTCTCCCGCCCAATAGTTTTGATATCCGAAGCTCCACGGCACATTGTCGCCCGCCATCGGCCCTTCTAAAGCGCGACGTAGATACTCTCCTTCGCCCTCAACCTGCGGCCCATTGCTATTCTCACTGCTTTATTCATAATGTTTCCTGTTAATCATGTCCCAAAGCTGCTGCTCCTCGTATCGCCGGCCCTTTTATTCGCTGCCCCCCGAATCATTGAATCCAATCACCAGTCTGCCTTGTAACCGAATCGATGCCTCTAACCCCATGTGTTCCCTGATCAGTCGAAGGGGGATAGATAAGAGCACCTCCCCGCATTTCACTAACCCTTATAAGCAAGCTCCTATATAAACTTTCTCTCATTTACCCTCGTTAACCCCTGGCGCCTCCCGTCCTCACTATCTCAAAGGCCCGATAATGATGTGCATATCCTATATCATACCCCGTAATGCGGAGAGAAGATCTGCCGCTTACATAGCTTTGTATTCTCCTGATGTCAGTTTGTGGTAGTGGTGTATAAAAGGATGGTTCTATCGCCGGAGACACACTTATGAGAACCATTCCAGACTCACTAAAAAGATTTGCAGAATTACACACAGATACTAGCACCAACATGAAGCTCTTCTACGTCCTCGCACTCCTGACAGCTACTGCCCTCGCAGCACCTACTGAGGTGGAGAGCTCCCAGGTTCTCGTCAGTCCCCTCCCTCCCCAAACCTCCAACCCTCGTAACTAACACACTACAGGGCAAACGCGAATGCGTCCGTAAGTCTCCCCTCCCTCCAGCCTCCAAGGCCACAAGCGATAGCAGACGTAATTCCTTCATTAGCCTGTCCCCACTACTGCGCTGGCGGCAGCGCCTTCCTCAACTGCGCTCAATCAAAGGTGCGTCCTTGCATTCTTCACGTCGACCCCAGAGAATTACAACGAAGTGCAAACTAACCCCACCAGTGCATTTGTGACGCATACAACCACTGTTACTGCGACTGCCACTGCCACTACGGCTAACTCTGCATCCCTCCTTTGGGTGCTACACGCTGCCAAACTGAAGGGAGGGAGGTGTGCACCGGGAGAGAAGAGCAGGCACGAAGCGAACGCGGGGTTCGTTGGCGCCTGTGGCTTTTGGGGGCGATTCTTAGCTATCGAATGAAGCAATTCCAAGCTGCGATCTGTGTCTTTGCTAAAGTAGCGTGTGGACCTCTTCCTGCCCCCCTGTCCTGCATGCCATTCCCATAGCGTAGATAGAGCGTGGTGTACATCTGAATTCTGCCTTCTCTATATCCGTCGTCGATCTTCAACTTCCATCCCTCCCAGTTTGTGCATACTCGGATCCTCGATCGCCCCGATAGAGAGTAAGCAGATCTACCCACCATCTGTCGTAGAACATACGTAGCACCAAGTTCTCATATCACCCACCAATACACCACCTTCTCGGCCAATATTCTGCATCGCGGATCTATATCCTTGCGTCTGGGGGGTGAGTGGTGGGGAACATGGCAGTTTATCCAAGAATGCGGGGAGCGCTAGGGGAGACAAGCTTAAACATGACGGGGCATCGGGGCCGGGTTAGGCCGATGGTAGCGTGGTTTGGTGGAGTGCGGTTCGTGAGGGTGGGTTGTGTGATTTTTGGAGTGTTGTGGGGTTTGTGGTTTGGTAAGTTAGTGTGGGATTAGTTGTCTGAAGGGGGAGCTGAGAGACGTAGAGGGTCAGACTGTCGAGTACAAAGTTATGTCTTTGGCTTTGTGATCATGCACTCGTTAGTGGAGAGCTTGTGCCGATGTGTCCCAAAATCCTCAAACGCACGGCTCGCAAGAAACTGGGATTCTTCGAGTAAAGGTCTCTTGATTAACTGGGTATCATGTACATTCCCTCACTACACTACATTTCGCCGCCTGCCTCTCTCCCCGCCAAATGCGGCGACAAGCACGCTCTACATACGCCCTTACACGCCGTTTAATATACTACACGTAACCCCACTTCTCGCCCTCCTTCCTCGATCGCGGTAGCCGAGAAGTTGCCGCATAGTAGTCATGCCTGCTAGTATATTGGGTGATATGGCAAAAAACATAGGTTATACGCATTTCAGTCGCTCGCGCGCCGCCCTTCTCTCGTTCTTCCCGCAATAGACGCTGATCGGATTGTTGGCCACCTATCCATTCACCTATGCAAACTTGGTGTGGATGATATCCGGGTTCTCATGCCAGTCGTTAATGGACACCCACATCTATCACATGTCAGCCACCTTTCTCTCAATCCAAAATCCAGAAGCATCAACATACCTTCCTAAACGTGCTCAATCCCGCCAGAATACTACCTCCAATCCACGTCGAGTACTTCCTCTCCGGCGGCGCAAAGATCTTGATCCGCATATCCTTGACAGCGAGTCGCTGCACCTCATAGAGTAGACGATCACCGAAGCCCTTGGTCATTGTGGTGCCGCCCGAGAGGACGATGTTGCCGAACAGAGACTTGCGTAGGTCAAGATCGGTGCGGTTTATGGAGTCAACGACGATTTGGTGCACACCGGGATACTCAAGCCCAATAATCTCGGGGTTGAAGAGAATCTCAGGGGCGCGGAAACGCTCAGCTCCGACCTGCTCGTGTTAGCTGGGAAAACCAAAGAATTGTGAAGCAGGGCACACCTTTAACTTATTCCCATCCGGTAGCACGTAGTCAACCATCATGTTATCCGTAGTCTTCCTCACACCCCATCCCCTCTCCTCGTCCTTTGGATCCAGCGAGACATAGCTCAGCTTCTCCTTGATCAACCTCACAACCTCCTTCTCGGCACTGGTGTGGAAGACATGCCCCCCCTTCCGTAGCAACATCTGCATATGCTCCGTAACGTCTCGACCCGCAACATCAATACGCCTAATCGCACTTGGCATCGCAAACCCCTCGTATACGGGTACAGCGTGCGAGACTCCGTCGCCAGAGTCGAGGACGATGCCCGTTGTGCGCCCGGACGCGTACAGTGAGAGCACTGCCTGTATCGAGGTGTGTAGCGCAGGGACATTGAAGGTCTCGAAAAGGATTTGAGCGGCAGTATCGCGATTACTTCTAGGGTTGAGAGGCGGCTCCGTCAAAAGTACTGGATGCTAGAATTATTCGTTAGCACCATGCACTTTCTCCCCAGCACAAGCTACCCACATCTTCACTCAGTGTTTTTAGACCATCCCCGTAAACCCACTCCCAGATCTTCACCATATCGTCCCAGTCCGTCACGATGCCATGCTCTAGCGGATATCGGATCTTCAGCAGCCCGCGCAGCTCCTGTGCCCGCGTCCCTATGAATACATCCCCCTCCAGCGCGCCCGCCAGCACACGCAAGTGCTTCGGCCTCCCGACAAAAGACGGGAAGAAACATTTCGGAAGATCCTCGCCGGCGAATCCCGCTCGTATGGTGCCTGAACCGTTGTCAAGCACGATCGGCGCGTTGTGAAGGGTGGTGTCCCCCATCTTGTGTGGATGGTAACCTGGGCAGAGGTGTGAGGTGGGAGGTGGGAGGTCGGAGGCGCAGCGGGTATGTGGTCAAAGGCAGCTAAGACTGCATGTACGTATGAGGCGCCGAGGGTAGTCGTGAGGAAGGGTAGTTGGGTGGTTGTTTAAATTTTTGGGTTTGTTCGGGGTCCGTTGGCCTTCTTCCCCAGGGTCTGTAAACGCGAAGTTGGGGGACGCGGTGCCAAGAGCGGGACAGGGGTAGCTAGCTTCCCCTTTTTCAACGTTTGATGATTTGACAGCTGTAGATGTAGTAAGAGCGACTTTTACGAATTTTAATATTCACTATATAATTGATTTATAGTATGAATTTATTGAGGTTGCGGTGATGTGAAGAAGTAGAATAGTTGAGAACATGGAATCAATCACGTGAAACACCCCTGTCAAAGCTTAATTGGTGTTTGCTACGTTTGCACTGATAGCCCCGAGGAAATGATGTCCCAGAAGCTCAAGAACCTACAGCACATACCCAACAAAATGTTTGCTTCACCACTGAAAGTGGCAGCTCGAAGCTGTGTAACGAAACCATTCAGGCGGATGATTGGGACATTGCCCAATAACTCCCACATAGTATGCTTCCCCGCCAGCAGATAGGACGCGAGCTAAACCATACCAGTATACCTTCCCCAAGGACTTCACATCTCACTACCTCACGCTTCTCCCCTCAGATCCCCCAACTCCTGAGTTGGCAATTGGCACATCTGCTACTATCCCTCCAACACCGGACTCCTTCACCGAAAACCCACGTTTCCAGACCATTCTTCAAGAAGTCCTGAAGGAGCATGCACACGAAGATGAAGGCGTGCTCTCCCAAGCCCAGGCCTTCGCCGTAAACGCTAGCTCTCAATTCAACAGCGGAGGCACTATATTCCGCGGCCAATCTAGACATAACAGGGGCGATGCAACACACGGAGCTAGAGGCGATGGAGCAGGCGGTGCAAGCGGACAAGGCGGGGCTGGTGGTGCGGGGAGGGGAGGATGGGTGCACCTCAGCGACTCGAGGAATCCACCAGATTACGGACGCATTGCCTGGCCCGAGGACATCTTTGGGAGTCTAGAGGTAGATGGGCAGGGTAATATGCTGGATGGGGGGAATTACCAGCCGAGCGGGACTTATCGCATTGTAACGAGGGAGGGGGTGTAAGTTTGGTCCTATCAATGGGGGGAGAGTTTGCTAACATTGGTAGATTGGGACTGAGCGACTTTCTCAGAGAGAAGGTCGTACAAAGGCTAAGGAAGGAAGAAGAGAAGCTTCGGGGATGATGCTGAGATTCACTCGGCGGGCAGCCTGTACAGTACTGTATAATCCGAACACTATACGGAGCAATGTAATATTCAATCCGCATGTCTGAGGCGTGTAGTGCCTAGCGAAGTGTGACGCGCCGGTCTCGGAGTCCATTCATATCCCTGGACAATGCCGCGCTGTCTAAAAAAAAAATGTCAACTCCACCGTAGAAAACCTCAAGAACATCTTCTTCTGCGCTGTCAACATCAATATAAACTCCAGCTAAAATCCCAAGTAAGCTGTAACTTTTCGTAGAGGATGACGTCTGTGTTTACCACCCTTGTACAACCTCGCTTCGCTCGGAGGCGCTAGCGAATCGTTGGTGGGGTGCTATCACCACTGTAGTAACTATCAACCTCACCTCGAGCCCTCACCGAGGCCCCAACACGAACAAACCACGAATTCCGTCCCTGTAGATCACAGTGTGTGACAAACTGCAGCGATGCAGCCCTCCCAAGGCTACGATGACGAGGAGCTCTCCATCTCGCTTGCTCCTTCGAACAACCGCCGTACACAGAACAAGCCGCCTGATGCCAGCTCCGCACGCTCTAACCGGCCGCGGGAGGAGGTTCGACGCCCTACCGTCCCTGCACACAAAGCTGAGCAGCGCATAGGTGCATATGATATTAAGGGGACGTTGGGCGAGGGCTCGTTCGGCAAGGTCAAGCTTGCCGTCCACCGTGTTACTCAACAGCAGGTGGCGCTTAAGATCATTGCCAGGAAGAAACTGATTAGTCGCGATATGGCGGGCCGGGTGGAACGTGAGATTGAGTATCTACAGCTTCTGAGGCACCCGCACATTATCAAACTGTAAGATTCGTTATCGCTGGTTGTTTGTTGCTGGTTACTGACATACATACCCCGCTAGGTACACCGTCATCAAGACACAAACCGAGATTATCATGGTCCTCGAGTTCGCCGGCGGCGAACTATTCAATTACATTGTTCAGCATGGCAAGATGACGGAGACTAAGGCCAGGCGATTTTTCCAGCAGATTATCTGTGCTGTCGAGTATTGCCACAGACACAAGATTGTCCATCGGGATCTCAAGCCCGAGAACTTGCTGTTGGATAACGACCTCAATGTCAAGATTGCAGATTTCGGTCTCAGCAACATCATGACGGATGGTAATTTCTTAAAAACTAGCTGTGGAAGTCCCAACTACGCAGCCCCGGAAGTAATCAACGGCAAGCTCTATGCGGGACCGGAAGTAGATGTGTGGAGTTGCGGTGTTATTCTTTATGTCCTCCTTGTTGGAAGATTACCGTTTGACGATGATAACATTCCGGCCTTGTTCGCTAAGATTGCGAAGGGTCACTATGTTGTTCCAAATTATATGACACCAGGCGCAGCCTCACTTATCAAAAAGATGCTGGCTGTGAATCCAGTACACCGAGTGACAATCGAGGAAATCCGCCAAGACCCCTGGTTCTTGTTGGACCTGCCAGCATACTTGATGCCTCCAGTTGAGGAATTTATGGATACTGGTGTGGATTCCGGAAAGGCCATAAACCCCGAGGGTATAGCACCAGGAGCCAGCCGCGCAGTGCAAGAGAAACTACACGACGCGGTAACAGAGAAACTCGGAAAAAAGATGGGTTATGGAAAGCAAGATGTTCAGGAGGCACTTGAAGCTGATGAACCGTCGGCAATCAAGGATGCGTATTTGATTGTGCGAGAAAACACAATTGCACAAGCAAATCGTGAGCCTCTCCCATCTGAACCTCATACCCCCAATTCCACTTTTCCTGCTAACTATTATGTCTCATCAGCAAATATAAATGCTCTCTTAGGCTCGTCTCCGCCCGCATGGGATGAACCGCTATCGTCACTGCGCGACAAATCTATTGCGACTGTAGCGCAGAATGCCGTCGGCTCCGGAGCTGTGGATGAGATGTCCTTGCGTGCCAGCCTCGGAGGCCTCGCAATCCAGCCGTCAGCCGAGCAAGCATCTTCTAGATCTGGGTCCATAAACACTGTTTTGAGTGGCGACAGGCCTGTTAGACCGTTCATTAGCAAGATTGGAATTCTGCCAAGTAGCTTACCAGCATACCACCGCGCCTACATGGAGGCGCGCAAGGCTGGTAAGGATGCACCCTCGTCATCGCCAAAGGTGGATATCGAACATGTCGAAACAAATCGCGCCAAATCGAGCGAAGAGCAGGCAGAGACTGCCAGACGCCTCAATCCTCATTCACGCAATCAGCTGAAGCTCGAGGAAGGAAACAACAAGCCTGCTGCAATGACCCCAGTACCTCAGAAGAAATCGAAACCAACAAAATGGCAATTTGGTATTAGATCTCGTAACCAGCCTCTAGAGGCCATTGGCTGTATCTACAGGGCGCTGAAGAAACTTGGTGCAGAATGGGTCGTTGATGAGAATTATCGCTCAGTCGCCCAGAAAAAGAACGGCAACGAGGGGTACGTATTATTTCATAGTATTCAGGAAACAACTGACCACTGACTACTACAGACAACGAAACCGCAGTTTCCCCAACGATAGCGACTCTGACGATGGGGGACCCCTGCATCGCTTCAACTCTCAAGACAACCTGGCGGAGGATTTCCCCTACCCCCCAAGCACCCAGTACAAACTTCCCGCGGACCCATGGGTGCTTCGAGTCCGCTGGCGCAAAGGTGGCATGTACGCCCCCGGTACGGTTCCTCCCGGATCAACCCACTCCTCTCAAATCGATCTGCGCCGCCAATCGCTCGCATCTATGAGCAGCGTTTCGGGCTCCGGACCGTTGAACGATCCAGAGGAAGGTGTTATCATGCATCTCGATATTCAACTGTACGAGATGGAGCAAGGTGTCTATTTGGTTGATTTCAAGTGTGCTGGTTACGAGACCGCGGCGGGCGTTATGCTCGAGGAGAAGGACGTCACGTCACCGTTTCCGTTCCTAGACCTGTCGTCTACGCTGATCATCGCTCTTGCAGAGGCAGATTAAGGATCTGGAGTCTACATTGATCATTGCTTTTGCAAAGGCGGATTAAGGGGGGTGCATGCATATGTATGGTACGGGAGCGGGGTTTGGCGTTCGGCGATGGTGCGGTTCTATGTGGGAGGGGGGGATATGCGTGATTATCATGGTTGGCGTCGGATTGTAGGTTACAATACCCTGGCGATCGTAGAAGACGATCACCACATTCAACTATTGTTTGATTGCTTTATGATTGCATGATTAACTATAGTCAAAACCAAAGATTTGACATATTATGAATACATCAGTAGTGTACAAGGGTATATATTAGTCGTCTTGTCACCTCCGCGTTGCTTGCCCAGGGGTCCAAGCCTCTGGCTGCCAGTCCTCGCTGGGGCCACCGCGCATCTTCTTCCACGGATCTTCTTTCGGCGGCGGCGAGGTTGCTGGCTCCTTTCTCGCCGTTTTTCCTGCCGCTGAAGCTCGCGGGTTTGTATAAACCTTCGGCAATGGCCCGCCATTAACCCTCATCCGCTCAGACTCTCGTTCCAAAATCTCCTGTGCACTCCCAACTGTACGTGTCGTCGTCCTCTCTGCCGCCCTTATGTCTTGCTTTCCTTCCGATGCACTGTCGGCGCCCCTCACAGGCTCTCCCCCGTCCACACCTGTCTTCGTCTGAGGCTGCCCAGCAATAGTTGCATCGCCCACCCCCAATCCCTGCTTCGTCTGGCTCATGCTCGGACCGCCCACCAGCCTCCCCTTGGCCTCCCATCTCTCATCTGCCTGCGCAGCTAGAACTTTAACCCGCTTCTGCCTAAGGACATCTAGTTCCTGCTCCGCGAGCGTTGGCGCCGCCTGGCGCGTATGGCGCAACCACTGGTGCCACGCGGGCGTGATATGCGACGAGACATCCGAGTACTGTACGTGTGATGGATAGTCGACTATTCGGCGCATGCGACCCGGGGAGAGTGTGTCGCGGAATTCCCAGTATGTGTTTCCCTGGAGGTCAAGACCTGGCGTATAGTCAGCTTTGGGTTACAACTGGAGACTAGGGCAACGGGGGACCAACCAACGAGAAAACGCTTGCGCCAGGGGAGACGTATCGATTTCCATTTTAACCAGGCTTTACGGAAAGAGCTTGTCGGGGCGGACATGGTTGGTTTGTTGATCGGAATGTCTTACTTGGGGATTTTAGAGCGTGAGATATCAGGGTGTTCAGCCACAGGCGGGCAGGTGGGCAGTGTGGCGCAGACAGACAGACGTCACAATCCGCGCACACTGTTTGTTCGTGGCCCTGTTCTCGTTGACGACTAATGTAAATAAGAGATGCGCCAGGAGTTGTAGTTTCTTTGTCAATATTATTCACCTGCGATACCTCACGGGCACGACTGTCATTTCGGAATTTAGTGACGTCTCTCGATCTGCTACTAGAGAACCATTGGAAGCGCGCAGAAGCGCAAGTTGGGCACAACACGGCTTATTCGGGTTGATTTGAATTCGAACAACACATATCACAACACATATCACAACACATATCGCCAATCTTCTAAGTAGCCATGGCGTCAGTGTCGTCGCTAGATAAAGATCTGCGCAAAATGCGATTGGATAAATATACTCCGCAGGCTGCGAATGAAGTGCGGGCCTGGATAGAAGGCATCCTTGGTGAACGACTGGCCGGGGGCGACCTGCTCGATGCACTCAAAGATGGCGTCGCGTTATGCAAGTACGCAGCTCCAACTCCTCATTTCTTTTCTTTTTCATTGTTAACAATGATTATAGGCTGGTTAACCTCGCTGTCCCGTCGCCCGGCGTCAAATTCAAGGCCTCGGCCATGCCTTTCGTCCAGATGGAGAACATCTCACTCTTCCTCCGAGCCTGCCAAATGCCGCCTCTAAATCTGCAACCGCATGACGTCTTTCTTACCGTCGATTTATACGAGCAGAAAGATCCGACGCAGGTCCTCCAATGCATCGGCGCATTCAGTAGGGTTGCGAATCAGGTGCAGCCATCGAGATTCCCAACTGCTATTGGGCCGAAGTCGAGGTCGGGAGTCATGAGCCCCCAGGGTACCGGAACCCCGACAGTGGGAGGAGGGAGCTTTGGGAATAGGGCGAGAGGCGCGAGTACCACGAGCAATACATCGTCAGCTTACAACCAGAGCGGGCGTAGTGGTGCCATGACACCAACGCGAACAGGCGAAGTGAACACCGGGCGATGGAGTCCAACCAAGGCTGATAAGTTGCCTACTTCGCCAGGTGGCGGCACTAGCAGCTGGAGTAAGAAGACAGATGAGGGTGTTACGGCGCCCGCTTGGAATATTGCACAGTATGGGTATATGGGCGGCGCAAGCCAAGGGAATATGGGTATTGCGTTTGGAGGCCGAAGACAAATTACGAGTGCTGGGCCACACGTGCCGAATATGGCAGAGAAAGAAAGAAAGAGAAAGGAGCGGGAAGCTGAGGAGGAGCGGCTGAGGGTGCAGGCGGAGGAGGCGGAGAATCATCGGCGAATTGAGCGCGAAGCCGAGGAGGAGCGTGCTAGGATCGAAGAAGAAGAGCGATGGGCAGCGGAAGAGAGAAAGTTAAAGGAAAAGGCAGCTGAGGAGAAGAAGAGATGGGAGGAGGACGAGAGGCGCTGGAAGCAAGAGGAGGAGAGACGTCAGCAAGAAGAACGAGAGGCTGAAGAGCGCCTAGAGGAGGAAACGCGGCGATCACGGGAAACCTCTGACGCGCGCTTGCGAGGACAGTTTCTAAGTCAATACCAGGCAGAACGGGGTCTTGCTCGAAGAGATCGGAGCAAAAGCCCGGGGCCGTCAAGTAGAGTTCAAGAGCTCGAGCGTGAACTCGAACTTGCGCGAGATCGCGAGCGACAGTACGAACGCGAGCGCCAGGAGAGGGTTAAATCGCGCGAACGGGACGGTACGGAAGCCCACGACCTCTCGTCTCGCATGAACCAGAGAGAGTCGTCAAGGACGCGTAACCGGTCGCAAAGCCGGCCACGAGCCCACAGGGATAGCGAAGATTCATGGGTTGCTGACGAGCGTGAATACCTCCGCAAAGAGTGGTCAAAGAAAAACCATGACGATACCCCGCCGCCGAAACCTCCGCGCGGCAACCAGTACGTTGACGAGGCACCCCCACCACAGCCTCCTCTGGGGTTCCAACATAAAGAGGAAACTGCCCCCTTAAAGCCGCCACGTCCGTTACCTGAGCCAGTTGCACCTATTCGAGTTTTGAAGAACAACACAGGCCCATCTTCGCGTCCGCTACCTGACCCTTCAGTCTACCAGTCCCCTCCTTCTGCAGCAGCGGCGCCTCAAAGCCGCACAGATCGATATCTCTCCTCCAATCCTGCCCCACAGCCCACGCAGCCACAGACAACCTATGCATCCGAGCTGGGCGCCTTTGATTCCACAGCGGAGCGGGATGCAGAAGACCGCCGGCGAGCAGCATCGCAGACGAAGACCAAAGCTGGTGGCTGGGCCTCAAAGTCGCTGTTGGAGAGGGAGATGGAGATGGAGAGAGAGCGACAGAAGGAATGGGAGGAGGGTCAGAGGGCAACTGCGCAGGCAGCGAAGATGGGAGGACAGACGGATGGGGTAGATGGAATTGGAGGGGGGATTGGGGGAAGGTGGGATGTGAATCAGTGGACTGGGTATACAGGTGGGGATGGACAGAATAGGGGTAACCAAGGGATCGGGGCTGGAAGAAGGCAAATTGTAGGGCCTAGGCCACCGCCGCCAGGACGTTGAATAGAGAGAAGAGAAGTAAGGTGTAGAATTTGGCAAGAGTAAATAGAGTTTCTCGAGTTGTTCACACGTTTGAGTCAATACTGGTTGATGTGAGAATACCATCACGTGTTAGCTTCGCCGATTAACTGCCGATCACGAAGAGGTACACAGTGAGTGACAAGACACCTCTTTCCCCACGACATGACGGCGAAATAAACTGCCAAATTGCCCGTGACAGACAATCTCTAATTGGGTAAGGATATTGATTAAATCCATTGTTTTCAATCCCACTAAGAAGCTTGAAAAGGCGGCATTATATAATCACGAGTCATCATGGACATGGCATAAAGTGTATACTCTATCTGTGCAACTGGAAGAGCTTCGGAGAACGGCAGCTGGCTTCTGCTCTGCTCCCATACATATCGTTATACTTAGCTATGGATCCAGGGTCCGTGATTGGAATCGCTCTAGGTGTTGCTGGTCTCGCCGGGCAACTATTCTCAGGATGCATCACGAGTAGGCAACTGTCAATTTCTCATCGATATCCATGGCTAAGATTATCTAGCAATACAATTTATTATTACGGCTAGAGATATCCATAAAGATCAACAATATTTAGTTCTAAGACTACGGCTCGAGCAGGAGAGGTTGTTGGCTTGGAGTGAGGCATCTGGGTTACTGGATTATGAACCAGAGAATAAATCAAACGTGTTAGCCAACGTTTTCGGCCTTCACAGATCAACCGTGCTCGATCTATTGGTTCAAATAAAAGTGCTCTTTGAAGAGTTCGAAAAACGGCAAATACGTCACAAGAGACTACAGGCCGAGTATGAGGATACTGAGAGCGGGCGGGCTCGGGGCCAAAGACTGGGCTCGGCGCCAGATGTGCTGTCGAATATCCATGAGACTCCTGTCCCTCTCTCCTCTAAAAAAAGAGAATACATTACGAAGGCATTAGAGACATGGAAGAACACATCCAAGTCAGGAATGAAACGGCTTCGCTGGGCGACTTTTGATAAGACGGACTTCGAGGTTTTGTTACAACAGTTCTCTATCTTGAATGACAATATGACAGGCCTTCTTGATGCGAGTTTGCAAAAAGAAATATGGAACACAACACAAGATACGAACAGGGCAGTGTTACAACTACACCATGAACTTGCAGATCTACAGCAGATTGTCAAGGCTACCTTTGCATTGACATCTCTCTCTCTTCAGGGCCAAGCCACCTCAGAACCTCCGTCGTATCAAGCCGTCCCCAGAGAAAAGAGCAATGCCAGCGGGCTCGAGACTCTTGCACAGTTGGCTAGGTTTAAAGCATTTAATGAGTCCATTGAAGCTGACGCGCCACCTGACTACAATACCGCTAGCATCCTTAAACTCGGTGACCCCAGTGCCGAAAAGGTGGCAATGAAAATCCGCAGGTCCTCTATCATGTTTGACATCGATATTTCTGCTCGTGCAACCCGCTGCGAAGCCACATATATATCTAATGATATTAATCAACGAGTTTGGATCGAATGGAAAGAGTATGAATGGGCTCCTTCGAGCACACCAGGCCCATCCCCGTTGGTCATCGACCGTGCACAGAAGCTCGCTGCACTCCTACATCATAAGCCCAAGCCAGCACATTTCCGTGTTCCACACTGCCTTGGTTATTTTGACAATGCAGAAATAGAAAAGGGGCCTGAACAAACCTCAGACCCAGGTTCTGACTCGGAAAGGGGGCCGGAAGAGGATGAAGATGAAGACGAAGATGATTCGGCTTTTCGCATCGGCTTCGTCTTTGAAAAACCGCCCGAAACAGAGCCCTCCACGGCGCCAATCTCGCTTCTACAACTGCTACAAGATACTGAGCTCTCAAAGCCAAGCATTACTGATCGTGTTGCTCTTGCGAAAGCATTAGCAAACTGCATATTGTATCTTCATTCTGTAAATTGGCTCCACAAAGGACTCAGAAGCCATAACATTATCTTCTTCCCATTAAGTTCTCATGGTGTTCAAAAGGGTCGCTCAACAGACCTAGACTACAGTAAGCCCTACCTTTCTGGGTTTGACTTTGCGCGGCCGGCGCGACCTGGCGAATTCACGGAGCAGCCAGCAGATGATGTGGAGTTTACTATGTACCGTCACCCGTCAACGCTCAGCATGGGTCCAGAGCGGCCTGCATATCGGAAGAGTTTCGACATCTACTCATTCGGAGTGATCTTGGTTGAGCTGGCTTACTGGTCTAGTATTGACAAAGTAGCGGCGCGGCTTGATACCAAGAGACTACAGCTTTCCGGCAGCATCGCAGGGGGCGAGGTTTTTGATCTGGAGCGCGCACGAGGACACCCGAAGGTGGTTGAGAGAATCCGGGCGAAGCTTCTTGATGGGCGCAGTCTGAGGGAGTTAGGTGCAAGGATGGGAGGTGTGTATGAAGAGGTTACTCGAAGGTGTTTACGAGGTGGCAAGGAGTTGGGAATTGAGGAGGGGGATGATGAAACTGGGGGGGATGTGGCTGCGAGATTGAGCAAGACATTTTATAAAGAGGTCGTTAAGAAATTAGAGGGCATAAAAGTGTGATAATCCAAGAACAAATTCACGTATAGGTTGAGTGTTTCTAAATCTACTGTTACTGACCATTACTGTTTGTAACTATTATGTAAAATACTTTTTCGATCAAAATCCGAATATGGTTCACGGTGTGAGCAGCAGATATACGGCCAAACTAATGTGTTTCTTTCAGTCACCAAGCTCTTTACTTTGGGAGGTTACATTAACTGTGTCGGGGCGAACATCAGATCTACTGCTCAATTGCAACGAAATAATCCAGATTGGCTTTAAAAGCAACCGTGTTGTATTGCTAAACTGCCCTTGTGCTTCTTGCAAGACTGACACTTGTAATATCCATCAACTCGCATCAGTTAAGTCCCCCTGATCAAGTTTGTCCATTCTCTGTACCCGAAGTAACCATGAACTAATCTCAATAGGTTCTGCAATCGCAAATCCTTTTCTGCCTTTGCTCATGTTTCCCATACCTGGGATGGCTGGACACGCTTGATGTAGTTATACAAACAAATATCCTACATGGATGCCCTCTCTCGCAACCCCTGGCATCCGTTACCTCATACATCCATAATCACACATGACCACCATGGCAGAATCAGTGGCGGCGACGGGCTTATTTCCTGTTCTCCTTTCTGAGATTCCATCCTCTTGTCCTCTTCACTGATTTCTCATCAGGTGTTCCCAACTCAAGTGCTCGCTTTTCTCTGGCGTTCTTTCCTGCATTTTCGGCCAACTTCTCCGGGCCTGTCTGCACAAATATGAAACGTTTTTCCTCACTTTCCACAAATATTCCGGGTAAATCATCAAACCTAACACTGGTGATATCAAAACCGGGGCGCATAATGACCCTCACGGTCAATCCATCCTCATCGGACACAGATACAACTTGGCCTCCTACATTTTCATCCTTGGATTCACCCAGAAAATTGACAATATAGTCACAGATGTCTGGCGTTGCGCATTGGATAGTTACGACTTCCGATCCCAAGGATTCCGGCTTGTTGCGATACGATTTCAACCCCTTCGATAGCCTCTTGCTGTAGGTAGCCGAAAGCCTGTGGGGTAATGCGCGGGTAGGTAGCGGTGGAAAGTCGAAATCATATCCCTTAAAAGCTTGCTGATTCTGGACTTTCGGAAGTGAATGACTGGAAACACCAACTATACCGCAGGCATGGGGGAAAAGCTTTCGGCTAATAGGTTGGGGCTTGATATCTTGTAGCTCCGACAGTCCAGGTTCAATCACGAGGAGGCGTGAGACAGATGCTAGGGTTTTATCACCAACAGGTAGTTCGGAGCCTGGAGACATTCCTATTCTACCTGATCGTCGCCTCGAGCCAATCACGTTTGAGGAGAGCTTGGAATATTGCCCAACATTGTGCGTCTTCGGCTCCGGTGTTGGGCTAACGTTCATATCCGAATCATCGCCATTTCTAGCTCTATTTTCTCTAGGATAGGCTCCAGGAGCCGTTTTCTCCATGATATTGGGTGGGGCGTAAGACATCGGATGAGGAGTATGGTATGTAGAATGCGGCCCATAAATGAGCTCCAACTCCTCCGCCATAGAGCCTTTTCTCACCCCGCAGTCAATTCCAGAGGTGGTGCCCTTTGTTGGCTGCCTTTCTTCTCGTACAGTATTTTGGCCATATTTGTTCAATGGGGCAGCAAATTTGCTAGAAGTTATTCCAGTCACGCTCTCCACATCCGAGCTTTCAAAATCCGAGGCAGACATGGGTTCCTTGAAATTCAATGCAAGTGGAGTTCTAGGTTGCTTCTTGTTTCTTCTACCGTACGATCCCTGAACACGCAGTATCGTGCATTCAGCCTTGATATGCCTGACTAGCTCCCTCTTTGAAGTGAATTCGGATCCGCACGCCTCGCAGAGTGGCTTTCCAGATAGAGCTCTCGCATTATCACGTGGAAACTGCACCAAACTTTCACGAATCTTCTCCTCTTCTGTTTCCTGCTTTGGAAAACCTCTAGCTTGAGAATTCTTATTTTTCGAGTTGCAAGAGCCCATATGAACCGAGAGATTCCCTATTTTCTTGTATTGTTTCCCACAGGTGGAACAAGAATGCTTCGGCTGAGGAGATTCTACGGGTATACCTGGACCTTGACAGAGCTGTATGTGCCTTTTAAGGGCCCCTTTATACTTGTATGGTTTTTCACATTTGGAACATGCTTTATCATCGGCTATCAACTCAGTTGCTTGTGATGATGCCTCTGAAGGTAAGCCAGTATCAAACACGCCGTTTGAGAATGCCGTTTCTTTGGAAAAAATTGTTATCGGCTCCTCGTCAAACCTGTCTGGTCGGGTAGAGAACTGGCTGCGCTCTGCATTTTCTGACGAGCTTGAACTGTAAGTTAAATAGGGGTTTGATTTCTGAGTCGTGTGGATTTTCGCAGTAGCAAGATGATTACCCAGCATAACCCTGTCGCTATCCATCCCGAGGTAGGTTGCTACCAATTCTTTGGGTGGAGAAGATCTAACAATAGAGCTAACTTCGCAGTCTAAAAAGAGATCAGATTCTGACGAAGTAGACATATGCGGACTTCCTAGGCGGAATGTTGGCAACCCAGTGACAAGAGCGTCTTCGGCTTGCAGCTCCAGATTTGCATACTGTGTCTCTTTTTCGCGAGAGGCTTGATGGCGCTTTGATCGGTGCCCATATTTATTACACTCTTCTTCAATGGTCTCTTTGGATACCTTAGCAGGTTCGTGCTCTGGAAGGGATTTGGAACCCTTCTTTTCTTCCAGTTCATGCCAGGTTGGTTGTAGTTCTGTGAGAAGGGTTCGAATGTCGTAGTCCTCCAGCATTTTGCGTCTCTCGGGTGTGTCTCTAGCCATTGCATCCACGAGAATGTCATTGGCCAGGGCCTTGTCATTTTCAGTGAGTTCTAGTTCCAATGATGATATTTCCTCGGGGGATATTGCTGGATATGGAAGATCGTGCCAGTTGTTTGGATGCCCTTCAGCAAGGTTTAACTGCTGCAATGCCTGGCAGTATCGGTAAATGTTTCCCCTATATTTCTGGACTTCAGCGGTTTTCTGGATTACCTTTTGTCTCACAAAATCTATATTTGTCAGCTACCTATAGAGCACCAGTCAACCTCATTACTAACCGGATTCACGAGTTCGTTTAATATCGGCTGCCGCTTGGTAAAATTGCACTCCCTCGGTGTCGTCCCCAAACCGAAATGAAGTAGTAACATACTGTCCTCCTAGTCCATCAATAATAGGGGTTTCGCGAAAAGGAGACGCAAAATCCATCTTCCCACTATCTTCGCAAGTGTTGAACATGCACGGCGCATGGCTGCAAACCGTCTCGTCTGCTTCGAAGGGTCTTGTGTACAACCTACGAAGCAACTTCGACCTTAATTCTGCCTCTTTAGCAGAAAGGTGCAACTTAGACTGGAAGGCTGCCTTTTCAGTAGAAAGGCGCAACAGAGCAGGATCAGTCGTCATGTCTATCTGAGCCCTTTTGCTAAAATTGGAATTTGATGGCCCCCAAGAAAGATCGCTATGATTCATCGTCATGGCGTTCACAACCTTATCAAGAAAGGGATTTGGTATTTCTCGAAAAAGATCCAGGGGCAAACCGACATTTTCGAGATTAATAGGATCGCAACGGCTACCTTCAAGTGAGATCACCACGCGCTTCTGAGAAGTGTCAACATGGAGTTTCGGCACGTTTTGCCGATTGGAATCCACCATCAACATATCAACCCTCCGAGTTATTATGCCATCCTTTGGTTGTGGGGTGAGTGCAACATTATTTGTTGCGTCAACGAGAACTTGCTGCATCAAAGTCTCCGCATCCACGTTGGAAGCCTCTGGTCCTGAAGAATATGTAGTCAACTTATCGAGGTATGGCTTAACTAGGCCGCGACGTTGCAGTTGGTGGACTGTCTGCTCTATAATACCCAGATTGTTTCTCCGAGTTTCAGTATAGCCCAAAGCAGGAGAGGCGCTCTGTGTTTCCATTCTCCGTATGAATCTTCTCAATGTTGAATTTCTCTGTACGAAAGTCGGCAAGACATTTTCTGGGAGATTGCTGAGAAAGTTGAGAGCATATTGTATTCCTTCGATGTTCTTCACGGAAATCATCTCTGGTGAGTCCTCAGACATCGCAGCTTGTAGCATAATTGCATTGCTTGTTCTTGCATTGCCCGAAAGAGGCGACGATTTCCATTGAACTTTTTCTATTTTGACCATCATCCGAAGCAAAATTGCTGGAGATATCCCCATGTAGTTTGAGCGAGTTAGGCCGTGCTTTCGTGCATCATGTTTAGTGATACGGGCCTTTCCAGCAGGAAACAAACGACCTTTGGACACTTGCTGCGTGTTTTTCAAGCTTGGAGGAACCGCATTGCCAACAAGGAAATCTCCAGGCGTGTCTACATGGTTTGCCAGATACCCTCTGGGCATAAAGTAGCCATTATTTAGAGAAGTTTCACGCCGGTAGCCTGCGACATATCAGTATGGGCTTCATCAAGTAAGGGGTAAGTCTGCTAACCAACACGTGGAGTGAGCCACTTGAGTTTCTTCATAAATCCAGCAGGTAATCTCTCAATAGATTTTAGTACAGATCGGAATGCCCCTATTTATGTGAGTTCGATAAAATGAATAACTTGGAGGGATCATACGGAAACGAGTAGCCCGATGAAGGTGGGTGCGACGGTGGCGGGCACTCAGGCTCGATTGAGCCCTTATTTTATTCACCCGGCCCATTATGTGAGGTGAACATCCGATTTTCGGATACAAGAATTGTAAGAGAATACAAGGCTGAATGGTGGTCGACAATTAGTGTAGTTGATTTGATGTGTTTAACTTTCTGCTGCAAGGTTGAAATGGGCAATATAATGACCGCAGTAAACGTGAATGTGTCTGTACTTGAGTTGCAAAAATTGCAAGCTTGAGGGTAGCATGCGATATGTTCGGAATTTGGATGCATGAATTGAAGGCTTGAATGGTGGTACACAATGAAAATATCGGAGGTGAGAAGTGAATTTGAGGAGTAAACAAAACCAGCGCTTAGTCGTTATTAGCTGACTTCGAGGGGGTTGTAAACAAATAAACATTTAGAGGAAATAGAGTAATCTAGGAAAATATGTTCTTTTCTTACAATGAGAATACAGACGCCCTTGCTTCCCTCTTCTGCAGGTTCACCGTATACCGTATCATCAAAGAGAGATATTGGAATAGTCGTACTCGAGTAGTGCTCTGTTTTATGAATTTTGTCTCATGGTGCCCCAATACTATAATTGAATACGGCAAATAGCCACTTCTGGGTTTATATACAAGACTCCTACTAATGTATGTATAGCACTAACCAGCTAATCGTTCCACATGCAAATCCCTGGATAAGGTCCAAATGAATGATAATAGAATATATCAAGTCTGCATGCCACTCTAGTGTGCCATTATATGGGTATTGCATTTATGATATCCCCATATGTTTTGTTAGGCAGCATCGCAGTGCTTTTGTTTGATTACAATAATCAGCTAGAGTACTTGTAGATATGAACAATGTTCCGACATACCGTGTTCCTCTCTCAGTAATACAGCACCCACAGAACAGCGAAGCTGGCCAGCATACAATCTTTAAAAGGGTTAGATGGAGAGAATTGAAGCTTGAAAGATGCAACTATACAGCTAATACGACAACCACTGGGATTGCAAGGCACGGCCCAACAATTTTGATGTGACAAGGATTGTCATTTGTAAAGGCGATGGGGACAAAGGGAATCGACATGTCGGCCACGACAGCTACTTGCTGGTGATATGCACGTAATTGTTAAGATAAAAATATGGTGAAATATAGTAACTGATGTATTGAGCCTGTGGAAAGCACACGGCTGATCACCGACACCAAGATTTGGGGATAGTGTGACGTCAGCGGCCGCCGGTGCTGGATTTAAGATGATAAAGAATTACTAGCTCAGAATGGATGGAAAGTAAGACCATATGTAAAAAAGGAAAACTTTAAACACGCGCTTGCTAGACGCGATTGATGATCAGGCTAGTAACGTTCCAAGCCAGGACGTGAGCAATTGCGCTCCTCTCAAAGGCAGCCAGTCAGACATTAGCAGAACGTGTGAGCTTGATTTTTAACTTTCCTCAAGAAAGCCACCGGAAAAATAACTCTAAAACTTCAAAAAAAGATAAAACCCTGACAAAGTATGGATTATAATTCCTGATTTCTATCGAAGTACTTTTATTTTCATGCGTACGTCGACAGAGGAATCCTGAAGTTTTTTTTGGCTGACAGCCATCATTGTTCGTACGTCGTTCATGGGTCAAATGTTAAGTTTGACACCCCCTCCACAATTGTCACGTGACAATGGCGCTAACATGGATGCGCAGAAAGTACGATTGTCGCAATCAGAACCCGCCCTTTGCTTCTCGCGACTGAGCGTACCCTGACACTTATCGGAAGGATTCACTGCCGGTGAAAGAGCTGTCACTACCATCGAGCGACAGCGATGACTTCACCGCATGCTGCCTCAGATGAGGCCGTTGCCACTATGGCCACAACAGCTCTTGATGACAGCCCAACCAACATCGAACTCACCGCTGCAGATAACGCCGCTCCGGGGGCGAATGACACCCCAGTAACCACGGCGCGAGAGGATGCGATCCCGGAATACACAGAACAAGTTACTTCAATTGAGCAGCTCCAGATCAGTGCGGACAATGATAATGTTGGGCCAAATGTGGAGAGCGTCGCCGCCCAGTCACAACAAATCCAAGTAAAAAGCGACCTTATCATGGAGCCGGCAATCCCTCGGACGCCAGAGAACAACGACGACGACACGGAATATCCCCGCGTTCCGCTTGGCGACTACGAACAACTGCGGGCTTTGTCGCATATGCTACAATACCAGGCTCCGCCAGGGCTAGCTGAAGCTCTGAACGCGTCTGCAATGGCGACTCTCTCTGGGAACGACATGTCGATGGATAATACAAATGACCCCAACGTGCCTTACGCCGAAATGCCGCAGCCTACCCGTGACAATGATGAGACTCGAATCTCGGCATATGCTCTTCTCGAGTTCGAGGACGGGCAATTCTATATGAACACTTACTCGGTAATACTGGGGCGAGATCGTCAAGCTGCCCGAAACGCTATGAGACGAGACGCAGAAGAGGCGAAAGCGAAAATGGAGGAGCACAACGTTGCGGGGGAGCCAAAAACCCCGGTTCGGATCAAGAGGGAGGAGAGCAAATATACAAAGTCCGTCATTAGCGAGAGTGGTGGTATCCTCAGGGATGGCGATGATTCCGACAGCGACGAACGTTCGAGGCGTCGCATGCACCGCAAAGCCAGCAAGAAGTCAAAATCTACCGGATCTTCCTCAAACCGGGTGTCGAGGAGACAGTCATTGGTGCAACCACACGGCAAAATTGAGTATCAGGCCCAGCCCCAAGCTCGTCGACATGCCCCCGAAACCGCTGGAGCAGTACCTGTTGATCCGGCATCTTTGCGACCTTCTCCACACGATTGCCCCTTGGTAGGAATCCATCCACCCGCCACCACTCCTGCAAGCGGCTACAAAGCCATCTCTCGGCGGCATGTGAAGATTGCGTACAACTCAAAGAAATCTCTCTTTGAAGCCGAAATCATCGGACGGAATGGCGCGTTTGTGGACGAGGTTTTCTACTACCACGAGGATGTTATCCCTTTGAAGAGTGGCAGCTATTTACAAATTGGCGGAGTGGTCGTTCGCTTTGTCCTGCCTGATGTTGCACTTGGGGAAACAGGCGCGGAAGTCCCAGCTGAGAATGGAGAATCCGGTGTGCAAGATCGGTATGTCGAAGGAGGAAAGGAAATGAGCTTCGACTTCGACGATGCCACTCGTGAAGGAGCTTTACTTGGGGATAGCAGTGATGAAGTGTCGGATGATGCCGATCGGCCCGAATTGGGGATTGAAGGTGAAGACGACGAAGAAGGGGATGGAGATGAACTCGGGGAGCAACAAGAAGGAAGTGATATCGATGAGGACAATAGCGAGCTGTCAGAGGTACCAGATGAGGCGGAGGACGGAAACGATGACCAGGATGCGCAATCTAAGGATGCTCCAGAGTCGTTGCCCATGCCACAAAAGAAGAGAGGCCCTGGGCGCCCGCCTAAGAATGGCATCATGTCGAAACGAGAGCAGCAGCTAGCCAAGAAGGAAGCACAGCAGAAGGCTGCTCAAAAGACAATTTCGCAGCCGGACACATCCGGAAAGAACAAAGTTGGTAGACCTAGAAAGAACCCAGTTGATGAGTCTCCCGTCAAGACCGAAAAGAGGAAATACACGAAGCGGAAGCCTAAGGACCCAGATGCTCTCGTAGCCAAGCAAGAGGGCTCGGGAGATGACGATAGACCGTCCAAAGAGAAGAAGGAAAAGAAATCAACAAAACCACCTCGCTCCCCATCACCTACTTTCAACGAGGCAGATCTTACTCCAGAACAGCTAGCGAAACCTCAAGCAAACTATGTCACTCTTATTCATGAGGCTCTCAGCAATTCGCCAACGGGTCAAATGTCCCTGCCACAGATATATCGCGCCATACAGCGTAGGTATCCTTTCTTCGTGCTGAAGTGCAACACAAATGGCTGGCAAAGTAGTGTCAGGCACAATCTTTCGCAGCACCATGCTTTTAGGAAGGTCGAACGAGACGGGAAGGGTTGGATGTGGGCTATTGTAGACGGGGTTTCCATCGAGAAGGAGAAAAAGAGGAGGCCCACCCCTCCTCATCAGCTACCTCCACATCTGCATCAACCGATATACCGGGCTGGACCGCATCCTCACATGATGCATGGGCCTCCCGGTATGATGCCGCCTCCTGGCTATGCCATGAACCACATGCCACCACATTTACGGCCAGGACAACCTCCACAGTATGTTGGGCAGCCCATGAATGGATACCCTCTTCCACCAGGACAACACTCCATGAATGGAGGTGCACCACCTCCAGGGTTCCCTTCTGCATTGCCGACTGCCCAGCCCATGGGTACCACGAGCAATACATACAGTTCGCCATATGCTCCGAAGCCACCGGCTAACCCTACTCAACAAGCGCCCCCAAATACACCTCACAATCCTAGCCAGGGCCCCCCTCAAAATGTGCCTTATCAAACTCCACAACAGCCTCGCCCGATTGAGCAAGGGCCTCCACAGCCGGACAACGCAATGTGGCGAGCCATTGATAGCTTCCGGACAAACTTGGTCGCTACAATGAAGCCAAAGAATAACAAAGCCGAAGCTTTGGTTGCGTCATCCATCAACCGTGTCATGGGGGTTACTTCTCAGAGCACAGCTACAGTGGTAGAATCGGATTTGAAGTTAGAGGATCAAATTATGGCTGCCCTGAAATCGATGCTAAAAAGATTCCCCGAGTTTAACAACGGCACTTTCCAGCAACCTCCCGCCCAATTGGGGACACATACAATGCAGCAGAGCACGCAACAAGCCGAGGCTGCACCAAGACAAGCTCTAGCCCAAATAACCCCTGCGCCGGCAGGAAACGTTGCTCATCCAGCCTCTGATATCCCTGCCGCCAAGAAGGCTCCAACTCCAGGTCCTGCTGTTCAACGACCTACATTTATTGGCCAAGCTCACAACCGGCCAAACGGCCCTTCTGTTCCTCGGCCACCAATGATGACTCCAGGGATGACTCGAGCCAATTCCAGTAGTTCCGCTAACCCTTCCTTCCGGGCCACTACCAGCGCATCACCAGCTCCTCCTCCAGCTGCAAACACCACTTCGGCTTCGGGTGACTTGACACCGCACCAAGTTCAGAATGTGCCTAGCACAGAATCTAACAACAGCCACCAAAAACTACTCCACCATTCGGCGATCAATAACGAGCCTGTGGCTGCTGTTCAGCCTCAACCGACTGCAGTCGCGCAGCAAGCGTCCGAAATCACCGCACAGCAGCCAGGAAGCGGTAATCTAACAACAAACACGAATGAAAACGGTAAACGGCCACTAGACGAGGAGGATATGGCTGGAGAGAATGAATTCAAGAGGCTAAACGCTTCGGGACCGCCTGCATTAAAAACATGATGAAGGCAATGATGGACGCGAATACGTAATGAAGGGACGGGATATGGACGAATAGTCCAATGTGGGAGTTTAACAGGAGTTACGGATATATGAAAATGGCTCGGGGGTGGTAGTCGGGTGTGGCTTACTGTATCTCCTGTCTAGGAGAGGAAGGAGTTTTGCCAGCTGCATTGTGGTGATATTTCTATGTGGATAACGAAGCACGGGGTCATTTTGGGGTGTCTATGCCTGGATACCACGGAAATTGTTTTTGTTGGAATTAAATATTCGAGCCTGTAGATTTAACTTCGAATACATTAGTTTTATGCGACAAGGACACGCTTTCGAGTGAATTTGTACAGTATTTGTAGACAGCCATTATTCACGAATCAGCAGACCAGCCCAGGTGAGATGCGCCTGATGTGCCCGCGCCATCTATGAGATGATAAAAATTATACTTCGTGGTATAATAGCGCTATATACCCTCGACAGAATTAGCTCCATGTTTAATCATTATCCCCCGCGCCTTCCCACCTTAATGTTTCACCGGTTGTATAAACGAGATTGCTCAGTCCGACACCTGATGGCTGAAAAAATATGTACTTGAAGCAAGGCAGCATCCCATTATCAAACTAAGTTGGCCTTAGATCAAGGCTTTCCCATATGGTCACTGAGAAGTTGTGTATATCATTTTAAATCGATCCCATTTCGGTGTTGCCTATTTCCTAATGGACGAGAACGTCATAGTATGTTCGAAGTGGTGATGACCGCATGATCTAGGCGGTAATTATCACGCCACAAATCCGTTCGACGGAACTATTTCCACTAAATAGATTCCCAGGTTTTCAGGGAGACACCGTCTCAAGTTACCCGACGCCAGATGCGTCAGATGTCGTTGTTTTAGACATGTGGCTAAATATGGCATGTTTCACCATTTTGGGATTACAACGGAATCGAAGTCACCGAAAGACACAAACCCCGAAATATTAGGTATGGTAGACATTGGAATATCTAAGGAGAAAGATATGTAGATTTTGTAACATCGTTGCACGACTTTTCAGGGAAACGTCTGAAATTCATAGTTACTACATGGAGGGTGTCCCGTTGCCAGAGCCAGGTGAGGGACCATGAGCGTATCCTGAGATATGTTAGGCCCCAGTTTGGTTTCCATTCCATGGGAATGATGGTAAGCTTCCGAACCTACAACGGCGTGATTCTACTGTTTTCTTATATATGGGCTGAGTCTTTCTTTTCCTTCTTGCTTCATCTCTTATTTGCTCTGAATTTGCATAAATACCACTTCATATACCCCAACTACTTCCTTTGCCAATAAAGATCACAAGCTACAATATATCAACAACCGAAACTCAAGAGGGATACAAGTAATAGTAACCCTTGGTTGGGATAAAGGAGCCCTTGTTACTTTCCGTAAGGGAATCACGGCGGATCTACAACAAGAAAATGAGCTGTGGAGGGGGAAACGAGAACTGCTCGGAAGTAGTGCGGAAGTTTGATCATTCAGGAGTAGGAAACCAATGCAGCAATTTGGGTGAAGAACAGAATAGAAGCCTGCAGCAAATTGTTCATAATGACACTGGGGATCCTCCTAGAAAGAAGTTTGGCATTGACGTTGAAACAACAGGTGTCATCAATCCAGGCGGGGACAAAAATGTGTACGAAGAACCTATTTTGGTAGTCACTCCGGAATGGCAGAGGCAACGTTGGCTACTAGAAGTTTCACAATCTGCGGAAGATAACCCCGAAAGTGTCATGAGTGTCAATAGCGAGATCAAATCTGATGGGGGGGGATTGGATTTTTGAGGACGGACCGGATGCCCATTTGAAGTCATATGAACTCCAAATACGAAATATGACGAGTATCAGCGATACATTAAAGGCTCGAGCAAGAAAAGCCGAAAAGGAACAGTCTGACAAGGAGAAGGCTTTCAAAAAACTACTCGACGAAGTTCACTACAATCACGACGAGTCCTTGCAAGCTCAACAGGACCAGTATGATGCTGAGCTCGCAGAGCTGCTTAAGTTTAAGAAGGAACTTGTTCGCGATTATGACCGTCTAACAGTAAAATATCACACAGCTTGCGCGCAAGTCGAAGATCAGAACGAGAAAATTAACGATCTCGACGCCAAACTATCGGAGTATACCGAAGTTCTTGATCATATCAAAGCTCCAGATGGGCCAATTTACATCCATAATCAGAGGCAGGACATAGTTAAGGACTTAAAACGGGACGCCAATTGACAGAAAGAGTTTTATAAGAATCAAATCAAAACTTTGGAGCACCAAATGGCAAGAAAGGTCGCCCGCCTTAACAAGGCTGCCGAAGAATGTTTTGACCTTAAGGACAAGCTCCAAACTCTCAGCACTGAGCTTGCGAATGAACAACAAAAATTCCAAGAAGTTCAGGCCAAACTGGAGACGGAAAGGAAGAGCCACGCAGATACTGAGGAAACTAGTATGAGGAACTCCCAGGTACGCATTCACGAGGCCCAGGCTACTATAGGGCATCGAGACAATCAAATTCGGCACATGGATTCCATTATTAGAAGTCTTCAGGCCTATGTACTTGCAGCGCAGCAGTCTTATGGGGCGGCGATGGGAACCGCTCAAAACCTCCATCGAGCACATGAGAAACCATCCGAAGAATACCGCGAGCTGGTTGAGCAACACCGTCAAGATATCGAGCGTATTGCCAAAGATCGCAAGTCAGTGTGTGACAGCCATTCCAAAAACGAGGCAGTACTGCAGGAGGAAATTGCATCGCTTAGAGAAAGGCTCCGCTTAATGGGAGATAGCTGCACATATGACTGGAGTCAGTGGAAGGCGACAGTTAGTGCAATGCAGCAGGAGATTTTGGATCTTCGTGCGGCCAACTATACGCTGATGAGAGACAAGAATGATGTCAATGTAGAATTGCTAGGAAGAACTCGGGAGGAGGAAATTGGTAACCGAGAAATAGAGGCACTCGACGCACTTGCAACTGCACGGGCAAAAGCATATATGAAGAGTCTTGACAAAGGAAAAGGGGTTGCAGACGATATAGCCGAAAACCGGTCCCGTGAGGCAGCCAAAAATCTTGAGGTGCTTCCAGGCTCAGAATTCTCGAAACTGCAGGCTACGTCCAAAGAAAAGATGAACGAAGCGGAAATAGACCAAGGCAAGAAGACAAAGCCAACTCTAAAAGCTGTGCACTCTGATCAGATTACACAACCATCAAATCCAAGGCCAACTCCAGTGTGTGTGCAGTCGGAGCAGCTTTCCCAACCATCAAAGCCGAAACCAATTCCAAAGGCTAACCAGCATGTCGACTTCTCGAAGTCAAAGCCAGCTTCGGCACCCATGCACTCAGACATGCAACCTCCCAAACTTCCAGCAACCCCCAGGATTGCAAACCCAGCCAAAGCGCAATCAGAAAATCAACTGAAAGTAACCCCTGCCATTACACCGCAACCTACATTCTCACGCAGCTTCTCAATTCACTGTGAACCGCCCTACTGGATGAAACCCCGTGGCGTACCCGCCAATACGTTTGAAGAAATCCAAATGTCAAGTGCCGACATCGAAAGGAGTCGTCCAATCCCGATTCCGATCGCAAAAGAAAAGGGCCGGGTTCCAGGCAGCCCAGCGTAATCTGCGATCCAGTCGGCAGCTGCCAGTCAAGAACGGATTTATCTGTAGGTATCTACCTTTCCCGAGGTTCGGAGGGAAATAAAGTGATAGGGCTCCAGTTGGAAGGAAGGGTTTGGGGAGAACAAACTGCGATAACCCTTTCACCCCACCATCACTAATTTTGGCTCAATAATATTCTATCGCATAGACAGGTATTAATAGAAGCGACTTAATAAATAGATAATATAATACATATTTCCTTCGTAGTTGATGTTGTTATCTCCGTTAAACAAGGTTTATCAAACTATTTGTGCCATGCGCTGTAGAAGTCTATATATATACATATAAAGGGGTATATTCTCAGCCGACGGGCATGCCCGCACCAACCAACCGTTCTCAAAACTTTCACCCAAAGTACAAGCCATTCCCTCCATAGTACTACACTGCTCTAGTGCTCATTCTCTCCGCCTCGTCCCCTAGATCCTGTGAGCCTTCCAAGTCACCATCACTATACCCTCTCGGCCGCTCAAAAACCGGGCCCACACCGCCCAACCCTTCCGCCCTAGATCCTTCCTCCTGCCTCGCCAAGAACTCAGTCACTCTCCTTGCTCTAGTCGCTCTATCCTTCCTAACATCCCTATCTCTTCTCGCTGCCGTTCTCGTAAACATGCGCTCCTCCTCTACTTGCCTCCTCTGGTGCTCAAAAATCGTCTCCAAGCACTCTCCATCCCCGCGGTGGAGCGCCTGGAGTGCTTTCTCCGCCATAAATGTGTTGTCAAACCGAACCTCCATGCGCCAAGTTTTGCGCTCCCGCACCGCCTTGATATGGCCAAATACACCACCCCGTCGTTCCTCCGCCATTTCATGCCACAGCTCCTCCATCACCGACCACCCATGCGCCACCTTTTTTGATAACACGGCCCGCTCCTCGTCGCTCAGAGAAACAAGATCGCGCTGTCCTTGGATGATCCTTGCGCGACGGAGAAACTGCGTAGGCTGTTTATTCTTGTGCAATTCCTTCTGAGCACCCTTGGCTGTGTACGCGAAAGGCCCAATGATCGCCGAGAGGTTCTTGAGGACGAAGCCTGTGAGGCCCATTCCGGTTCCCTTGATGAAACCCACGGGTCCATCGCGGACAGCTCCGTCATACGGTTGAAGCACCAGGCCGGTCCATCCGTCGTAGATTCCGAAGATGAATTCTTTGCCCGCAGCCTTGAGTCCAGAGTGCATGCCAGTAATGCGCGTAGGGCGGCGAACTGTCTCGTCGCCGTAAAGGCGGGGTGCATTGTGGAATCCCTGGGCTACTGCTGTCGAGAGATCGATAGGAGCTGCAAGTTGTGATTAGACCTGATATCATACGGAGCGATTGAGGACTCACTCTTTATTATTGCTTCGCCACTCTTTTTAAGTCCGCCCGTAATATCCTCGGCAATCTCGTCAGCACATCCATGGGGATTCTCCGTAGTTAAGGCGGATTCATCGTCCGTAAAGGATTGATATCCTCCAACTTGGGAACTCTCACGGCGTCCACCTTGAACTTGTTCTACTGCCGAGTCACCCAGCGCGGATGCTACCACATCCGGGATCTGGGTAGAGGGAAGTAGATCTCGCCTTGCAATAGTAGCTTCAAGATCCGCTTGTTGACTTCGTGGGTGCCCCACCCCGTTGTGAGAATTACCAGGAGTCAGAACTGACCCATTCTGAGCAGGCGCACTTCGCATTTGTCTTCGTTTCTCCTTGGCCATAGCCTTGCGCTCCTTTCTCGCTTTCTTTTCCTCGTGGTGCTTCCGCCGCTTAGCGCTTTGGGCCAGTTTAAATGGAATAGACGCCACTCCTGCAGTGGCAGAAGCAACATTTCCAGCAATAGCAGATGCGATTCCGGTTACAGGCTCCCCAGGCCCTTCAAAGTCATTCCATTCAACATGTCTCAGAAGTCTGAGTTGCTTCCACTTGATTTTTTTCGAAGCCACAAGAAAATCTGCTGCCAAAGAGCTCAATCTAAGGTTCGTCTTCTTAAGTGTCCAAACAGCTAATCGATCATCGAGAATGGAGCATCGCATAGACTGCTCGTTGCGGATAACCAGCCCACGTTGGAACGTCTTGATTGCGTTTGCGGCACCATCACCTTCCCTTTCAATGCTTAAGGCAATTTCTTCAGCTTTTTGTTGGGTCTTGCTTTCTAGTAGCTTTTTGATCCCCTCAGCTAGCTTCTCGGCCGTGAGCTCCTTGTATGGAATCGGCTCGGCTCCTGCGCCTGCCTTCCCTATCATGTTCCCCCAGAAGAACTGGTCACCAAAGAAAGGGACAATCAGGGTGGGTTTACCGCATTTAAGGCCAATGGCTGTAGTTCCAGCCCCACCATGATGAACAACCGCTTTCAGCTTAGGAAATAGCCAGTCATGGGGCGTATTTTCTAACAAGAAGACATTCTCTGGAGAATCATCGCCACCGAACCCTCCCCATCCCTTAGACACCAACGCGCGAACACCAGCGATCTCTACCGCTTCATAAATCATTTGGGTAAACTTGTTTGGGTCGTCAACCACAATTGAACCGAAGCCGATATATATTGGTGGTTCTCCATCGTCCAAGAATTTCGTTAGTTCTTCTGGTGGTTCAAAGGTCGACGCAAGATCGAGAAATACGAAACCAGCAATATCAATTTCCGGGCCCCAATCTGTTGGCTTAGGGACAAGGCCCGGTGACCACAAGTAGGTGTATGGAACTCTTAGTCGGTAGAGCTGGCCTGGCGCCCAGAGTGTTGAAACTGGCTCAAGGCCAAGTGTTTTAACCCTAAAGTCATTCACGAGATCACCCAGCCCTTGCCAGGTCATCATCTCCACCAGGGGATAGCTCATAAAGTTCGTGTACCCTGGGTCAACGTTTGTCTTCTTGATATTCGCTAGCGGATGCGGAAATGCAAGGGTTGGAGTGTATGGGAAAGTGAACATGAGATGCAGAGGGATGCCAAGGCGCTCTGCACAATGAATATGTGCAAATGACGGGGGATTCGCGATGATGGCATCGGCAATAAATGGCCCTTTTTGCCCCATCATTTTCAGGTTATGCACATCATGCTCGTCGTCGGTAGCATTGATACATGCGCGCCAGAAACCCTCAAACATCTCCGCCATGGCGTTTCGCCTCTTTCCAATCTCCCCCTTTTTAAGCGTCTCCATAGTGGGAATCATGCCAGGATTTTTTACCATGAAGGCCATAAGCTCCGCAGGGTCGCCGCCGACTGAGAAAAACTCCAGGCCAGAGTCCTGCTCCACAAAATCTCGGAATGCTGGATGTGTTGCAATTCGGACACGATGTCCGTGATCCTCTTTGAGCACCTTTCCCAGCTTGAGGAACGGCTGGATGTCCCCTCTACTACCAATAACCATGATCACAACATTTAGTGAGAGCTTCTTCTGCTTTCTGAGAAAGCTCCAGTCAGAACATGTCGCTAGCGGTTTGTGTCTTGAGCTTAATTCCGTATTGCTGGAGCTTGGCCGGCTTGGGGACAGCTCGGGACCATGACCTAGGCGTCTTCGAAATGTTGCCCCCAGAGCCTTAGCCAGATATCCAGTATTGCTCGTGTCGCTCACGCTAATATTCAGCCGCCCGTCCTTTTTTGACACCTTTCCCGATGATTTATACTTATCGTTCCCCAGATTAAATTTCCTGTAGCGTCTTCGAGCTTTAGCGTTTGTGGATGACCTCCTTAAACTCTTCGGGTCACTATCAGCTCTCTTACGTCCCCGCCCAACCCAACTCAGCGGTTTCGTAAGCACGCCCTGAGACTCTTCATCTTCGTCTGAGGAGGATTCGTCAGATGATGAGGGTGAGCTCGACGATGTATCACTCGTATCAGCCAAACCGACCACATTAGCCCCGGTAGTAGCAGGTGTCAAAACTGGGCCATTGGGCCCTGAGCCTTCGGTGGCCCTACGTCCATTCGGAGACTTATATGTCCTCGCCGGTTTCGGTTGCTCTGATTGCCAGCCTCTTATCGGTGAAGGGCGGTAGTTGAGATATGTCACAGGTGCTGGTATAACCTCTGGTAGATTCCCTAGGGTTCCAGAGCCAGTCTCGCCAGCTTCGCCAGCCTCCTGGTTCGGTGACTTATCTAGCAATAATGCGCTAGGTGATGAGGAATCGCCAGGCTGTTGATCTGGAAATGGCTCGTTCACTCCATGTCCCTTTGCAGCGTGCGGCCCATCTGAGGCCGCCTGCTTTATGTGTGTGCCTCGCGGTGTGGTGCGGGGGAATTCGACATGAGGCGGTATAAGGGAAGGGTATTGGATTGTGCCATCCGGTCCAATATATACTGCTGGCAATTCATCTGCTGGCTCGTAGTTTGGTGGAAGGTTCGACATTTGCCTTGGCACAAGGTCCTCGTCGCGTGTCGAGGTGAGAGGTTGTCGTAGACTTTCTTGATTGAGTTCTAGAACTACTGACCTAGGAGGTTGTTCAATGGATTTAGATAATAGTATGATTTCCCATTAGAGATAGGTTTTATGTATTACGAATAGAATTAATTTTGGCTTGTCGTTAAAGCATTGTGGTCGTCTCTTGTCTTGTTTCCAGGTACAGACAACATTTATCGTAAGGATGGTCCCGAACCGACGACGTCATAGAGTACGTACAGGAACAGCGAATATATTAATGCTCCGCAGCCAATCAACATAGCAATCTAAGACCTAAGTATAGCATATCTTCACAGGCAGAGATGGACAAAGCTTCTAGAGGCATCCAGCGCAGGTACTAATATCAAATATTATTATAAATTGACACCTTCCGTACGAGACAAGCTCGTTAGCTATCAGGGTATGATATAATATACCCAGTAATACATAACATGAAACAAAACGAGTAACATTCAACTCTAGGTATAATATCATGTTAGTGACCTCAAAATAATATAGAATAAGCACATAAATATAAATATAAATGTATAAAATAAAATAAAAACAATGAAGAGGGTCTATTGAAGGGTTCTAGAATTGCGGAATGTCAATTCGGAAGATCAACGACTGGCCCGGCACTTGAGCATGCCAGTTCCGGATTATAGTCGGGCCGTGCTGGTAATGAAATACCCCGCGCTAAACCCCCCGCAGTACATCGTTCCGCCCCACCAGCCACATCTCCCACGACCGCCACAGCCGTCTGGCTCCAAGACTTGTCTTCTAGTGACGTATCGGATCACTGTAGCCCATGGGGAAGTGTACTAATTATGAGAACATTTTCTATAGCAATTTATAAATTATAAATATGGCCTGGCTTTGTGATTTCCCCTGGATAGTAGATTCTAAGTTTATATCAAGCCGCAGCTATGCATTCGACTCTCAGATCCCCAAATAGGCTCTTCCAGCCCGTGCGTTCTCAGATTGCCCGTGCGGGTAATGGAAGGCGTGGCATGCAGTCTGCAACTACAGATTCTAGGAAGGAAGGTGATATCTCATCTGTCTTCTCATCTCTCAGCGGCGAAGTCCAAAAGCCGCTCCCTCAGCGTTTTGCCGAGCAAAAACAGCGTTTGATAAACGGCAATGAGGATGCTGTGCGGCACGCATGGAACTCTCTCCTGCCCCAACTTCGTCAAGAGATAGAAGAGATTAAGAGTACAGGTCCGGCCATTGTCCCAGAGTTAGATTTCAAGGACATCAACCACCCAGATACCCAGCAAGATTTTGCTAAGCGCTTGAAGAAGACAGGCGTTGCAGTCATCAGAGATGTTGTAAGCGAAGAGGAAGCACTGGGCTGGAAGTCCGAGATCAGAGAATATATCAAACAAAATCCCCAAACAAAAGGTACTTCCCACTCACCTCTTACATTCCTTTACACATCAAAATAACAAGCACCTTAGCCTTTCCCCCCGATGACCCTCAGGTCTTCGAACTCTATTGGTCACGCCCCCAGCTCCGCGCGCGCGCCCATCCCAACCTCCTCGCCGCACAATCCTTTTTAATGAGCCATTGGCACTCCTCCTCTCCCACCGCGCCCCTCTCTCCAACTCACCCAGTCTCCTACGCCGACCGCCTACGCATCCGCAACCCAGGTGATAACCGCTTCGCTCTCGGCCCTCACTGCGACGGTGGCAGCGTTGAGCGCTGGGAGGATCACGGCTATGGGCTCGGCGGCGTTTATGATGCCGTATTCCGTGGAGATCTTGCCGCCTTCGATCCGTGGGAGTCGTCATGTCGCCTGGATGCTGTTAGTGATAACTACAACGGTGCGGGGGCATGCAGTATGTTCCGCATGTTCCAAGGCTGGATGAGCATGTCAACCACGGCGCCGGGGGAGGGCACACTGAGAGTCAACCCATTGTTCGACAGGGCGACGGCATATTACCTACTTCGTCCATTTTTTGAGGCGGTGCGGGGCCCGGAGGGTATGGGCAAGGAGGATTTCCTTGCGGCGGGTAACTGGAGGTTGAAGAAGGAGCAGGATTCAACTCTTCATGGCGCATATCCAAGCCAGTGCCTCGAGCTAAACGATACGCTGCACCCCCACCTCGAGTTGGGAAGCTCAATGATTAACATCCCCGCCGTCCGCCCTGGCGACTACGTAGCATGGCACTGCGACAGTAAGCTCCCCCATTTTCACCCTTTCGATCAACATTTAACTAACTCATCTCAGCAATCCACTCAGTTGACACTTCCCACACCGGAATCAGCGACTCCAGCGTCCTCTATATCCCCGCTACGCCCCTCACCCCCGCCAATGCCGCATACCTCGCACGCCAGCGCGCCCATTTTCTCAAGGGTATTCCTCCACCAGATTTCCCAGGTGGAGTGGGAGAGGAGCACCATGTTGGGCGAGGCTCAGAGACTGACCTAGCAAAGGAGAGTAAGGAAGCGAGGAGGTCAGCTGGGGTTGAGAAATGGAATGTTGGGGGAGACGAAGGCGTGGGGAGGGCTTTGGAGGAGGGAAATAAGGCTCTTGGATTTTAAAAGGAGGGTTGATCGAAGTTATATTGTATATAGTTGTATATAATTGCACTTGGATACCATATCTCATAAATCTATTATATTAACTGCAATTGGATATGAAGTGCACTACTTGCGATTTCTGATTGGGACTACGTTGGAGATCGATGCAATTACTAACGTCCCAGGTGTTTTCAACCGTACAATCATAAGAGTATTCTCTCAAACAATATATAACTCCCAAAGTATCATTAATTCAGCCCTTTCTCCTCCTTTCATAACGTCCCTTCTTAGGCAAGAGTAAACTCACCACTCGTCCCCTCAAATGCCGAAATCTTCCCCCCAATCGGCGCCTTCGCATCCCCAAAATACTTAATCCGATAAGTTCCCACCTCACTATCCGCCTCGCTCTCCCACACAATAGTCACGTCGCTCGTCCCCAGCAGCCCATCCAAACGCTTCCAGTTATACAGCAAGCTCCAGTCGCGGTCGTCGCGAACCGTGGCCCATGCGCCTGATGCGTCGCGTTTCTGTACGGCAGCGTAAGTGCCCTCAAGTCTGAGGTTGTTACGCGGGTTCGCGCCGATAAAGGTGACAGAGACAGATTGGCCGCGGGTGTACGTCGCAGCTACGTCGGTCTTGACAGCACCGTATTTCTTGCCGATTGGCGGGTTATCGTACACGACGCCTGTGATGAAACTGACGCTGTTGCCGGCGTTGTTTGGTGGAAGCGGCCCGGGAGCAGGTTGGTCGGAGGCGTCAGGGGCGAGGTAGGGCAAGTTGGTCAGCGTCAGGTTGATGTATGCGTTTAGTGTGTGTTGACCATAAAGTGTGCTTGCGCCTTCGTAGCGTTGGATGCCGTATTCCTCGATCGTGGTGATGTAGTGGGTGTACGTATTTGCGGGGCCGCCGATGACGACGATGGGATCGACGGAAGAGGGGGATCCAGTGAGCGACATGGAGATGGCAGCGTCGTGGACGGCAGCCTTCCAGCGGCGGCCAGCCATGGTGGTTGCTTCGCCGGGGCTGACGATAATGAAAAACTGTCCCACACGGAAGGACTGCACGTCTACTACATTCGGTGTCCAGAGATATGGAACAGTAATCTCGCCTACGTCAAGCAGGACTGGCTTCGGGTACTGGCACTTCTTCTGCGCTTCGCTGGGCGCCTTCAAGAGGCCAGAAACAAGCTTCCAAACCGGGTTCGCGTCAGGCTCGCCGGGGTCATTCTGGGTGAAGTCGAAAAGGCCAGGCCAGTCAGTCGTTCCGGCCGCGAAACTATATCCCAGAGCGGCTGGACAGGTCTCTACTTCCGTGCCGTTGGCGAGAGGGAATTTGAAATGCGACATGTCGTTGAAGGTGTGGTAAGATTTCACCGAGCTGCCGACAACATAAGAGTCTCCATTCTTGATTTTAGAATAGAGATCGTAAGCAGCTTGGTACTGGAGTCGGCCAATTTCGTAGCACGACTTTGCGCCGTTATCTTTTTCGCGGAAGAATGGACCACGCCCATGGCACTGTTCGCTCTTCCCATCACTGCAGACGCTTTTCTCGAAGGAGCATTGCTGGTTGGACCCGTCTTCACACCAGGCGCCAAGGACGTTGGGACTCGTGTCACCAACGTTGGCTTGGGAGAAACCGGCCACAAAGTCTCCGCCCATAGACTTCTCGAAGAGATATGCTGCGACACCCTTATTATCGCCTGTTACCAAGGTATTGTTTCCCAGCATGCTCGTTCCGTGGACAGGGAACCAGGTCAGAACGCCAAGGTCCTTTCCTGCGGTGCTCTGGAAAGTCAGCATCGTCAGGTCCTTCTCGACCGATCCATCATCTTCTGAGCTAGCATTATACTTTGCCCGCTCCTCGGTCGGATTGGCCAAGTACGCAAACAGACTACGGTTGATATTGGCACCGAATACTTTCGTCTGGCCGGTGCGCAGGTATCCAGGGCCAAGGCTCTCATGAGCCCTCTTGACAGCGAGAATCCCACCATCGACAATGGCGCGGTAACTCTGCTTGTCAAATCCCTTGCTTGTTATTTGTGGCAGGAGGTAATTGAGCCACGCACCAGGTCCGGAGTGCGAATGCGTCCCTGTGACAGCAATGTTCTGTTGTGAGTACATGGCGTACTCGGGGCCCAATGCAGCAAGGCCCTCCAGAATCCCGTATCGAATCGCTGTGTCTCCCATCGCAATATCGGTAATAAGGTAAACGAACCTATCTTCTGGCTTATTGACGTCGCCGACAATGAAGGCGCGGCAGTACAGGCGCTGGCGCAAGCCTGTGCCGATTTGTGCCGTGTTGGCGTAGCCCATAAAGTTGAGCTCTACGACCGGACTGGGAGATGTCAGAATATGCGTCTTGCGTGTGAGGTTTAGAAGATGAGGTTTCATACCCAGTGATATCAGCTCTGCCAACTCCAAGCAGGTACTCCTGCTTGCCCTCCTCTCGAATCTCCTTGTGGGCATTGTCACCAAATCTCTGTGCCCAGCCCGAATCACCCTGGAGACCAATCGACAGTGCCCAGGCTCCATAAATCACAGCGATTATCACGAACGGCACCGCGACCCAGGCCGCCAGTCTCCCTCGTCGCGTGCGCCGTTTAACTGGCTCGCCCTCGCGGCCAGCGTCATCAAGTAAACCATACTTCTCGTGCTCATCCATAGCGAATAGCTCTTTTATAACAAGCTCTCGTGTCTGCACCCACCACAGCGGCGCCTGCTCATCTTTAATACTCACCCAGCCCTGCCTTCGGCTACCCCACCTCGGCAGCAGGCCGTCAAGCTTCGAATCCATCATATATCCCAGTATATCCTAGTTATACTTCGTACTTAGTATGCCAGCCACGGTCTGATCCCTTCCCAAAGCGTCTAAGCACCGGCGATGCAGCACCCTATCTTTCACCCACCAGGCACCGTAGCGAGGCGAGACGACAGTACCCGCATCAGTTCGCTTCCCTGAATCAATCACTCAGCTTCCCTTCTGATCGGGAAGAGGGTCCCGCGTGCGCCAACCGCCGTCATCCGTGTCCCTGAGTGGCTAGTATTCATTAAGTGTGATGGAACTTGTACTATCCCAGCCATACTCCCGTGACTGGACTGGTGTGGCGCGCATCGTCATCAGCCCTTTCCCCGCTTTGTATGCGCGCCCCATACTTTAAACATGCCGATGCGGCTTCCTATTTGGGAATTGTTGCGCTGGGGGGTTCAAGTATAATAGAGTTCGGCTTGAAACCATCACATGCGTATTGTGCTTTGTACCTTGTGCCTTATACCTTATTTACTCTGGTCCAGTAGAAGGTATTTAGAGCTATTCACCTACTACTGTAGACATATTCACCTTCTCAGGTAGAACTTGGTGGGTATAGGAGATCACGATCCCAATTGAACCCGTGGTACTGGTTGGTCACCACCCTGTCTGCACAACTCCACCATAAAAGCTTGTGAGACAACCCCAAGTCCAAGCTCTAATTACGGCACCCGGAAAACACTTATCACGCATTTCGCGAATTTCCCGTGAGCCAGAACTTCAACCTAAGCAGAAGCACAGTCATCTAGTTATGGAAGGTGAACAATTGACCATTTAATTCTACATGCCACTCTTCGTTGTTTTGCCGGCAGCAAGGGTCATTCGCAATGGGAGACTGCATCACCTTTTGTTGAGGCCTTGCCAATTGGTCGTGCAGTCCTGTTCCCGAACGAGCTATACTCCACCCCTAGCAAGACAAAGTTCCTCGTCCTCTTCAACTCGCTGGAAGAGCAGGCAAGGGCGGGATTCCTTTGCAAGGGAAGCTAAAGTTCGAGGCCTTCAAAGTCGGGCAGCATTCAAGCTGCTAGAGGTGCGAACCCGTTTCCCCCTTAACATATGTGAATTGCATTTAATCGACCAAAGATCGATTCGAAATACAAGCTGTTCAAAAAGGGACAGACTGTTATAGATCTGGTAAGGAGCTGCCGGTCTACCTTGAGGTCCAATTATTAACAGTATAGGGTTATGCACCAGGAAGCTGGTCACAGGTAAGTCGCTTTTGGAGACACCAATAGGAACCTGCTTGACGCTCAATCCCAGGTTGCTGTGGAACGCACCAAGCCCAATGGACGCATTATTGGAATAGATATTATTCCTGCCCAGCCGCCGAAAGGGGTATCTACTATCCAAGGAAACTTCTTGTCAAAAGAAGTGCAGGCAGAAATAAAAAAATTCCTCAATGATCCACATAGAGGTAGACCGAGCCAACAGATGCTCACCCAAGAGCCCGATCTACAGACTCCTGGTGCTGCAGCCGTGGATGGTATCCCGGAAGATGGACCTATGGTGAACAAGGGCAAGAAGCCCAAGGATGAATCGGGAAAGACGATTGATATTGTTCTAAGTGATATGTCCGCACCCTGGGAACAAACGACTGGTTTTTGGAAAAGGAGTCTAAGTAATCCGTATATTAGGATGATGAATACGAGCGGTATACCGTTCAGAGACCACACAGGGAGCATGGTAAGATTCAACCTTAATTCAACCCCCTATTCCAGCTGACACTTCCAAGGATCTATGCAACGCCGCGCTAGAGTTCTCATACGACACTCTCAAAACGGGCGGCCATTTTGTTTGCAAGTTTTACCAGGGCGCCGAAGACAAACAGCTGGAAAATCGCCTTAAGAAGCTGTTCGGCGCCGTTTACAGAGAGAAGCCGGAGTCTTCAAGAAGTGTTTGTGCTCCCAAAACTGCGTTGAAACGTTTCAACGCATGCTGATAAGATTTAGGAATCGAAAGAGGCATATTTTGTGGCGTTACGCCGAAAAGATTCCGCCAAATATGCGGACATTTTCGGGGCGGATGGGATATAATAAGCCTCCGAGAGCCGCTGTAAATTAAGTTAGTTGGTGAATAGAAGAAATAATACAAATCTCACGTCTAAAGCAAGCAGTCAGAAGGTCAAGCAATTGGTCAAATACATAAAGGCATACATTGCCCGTTCTATACATCTAAGTCTCATTTTTGAAACCCAGTAATTCTTACAAGGCCACAATCATCGACTTCTTTAGCCATCCGATACCACGAAGCCATTGTTTTCTCTCATCTTCTATCACCACGGCGTGTCTAAAATACACAAGTGCAACTATGAGAATGGTGGGAGCCAGAATGGGTATCCACCATTCTTGATGCGGAAGACGCTCAATAAAAAGCTGTACATGACAAAGATGACACCACACCAGACAATCACAGCAACTTGTTGAGTTCTCGGGTCAGATATGCGGGGAACCTTAAGAGCCAGAGAGATGGTAGCAAAGGATAGAAGGCCGTCTGTTTATATTAGACATGTTTCATAGCAAGAAGATTCATCGCCGGGGATAATGAGAGGAAATACTTACACATGGCTGCAACTATTTGTGTCTCCAGACCATACTGGTTGGAGAAGCCCCCGGCGAAATAACTGACGCCACCATGTCCGTCACCGACGACATACGGCACCTTTCTAATATGATTGAACATATGTCCACTTGTGAAGAGGAGAATGGCAATCAAGCTGATGGCCGCCCACAGGTTGCGGTTCTGGACGATGGGTAGAAGGTACGGCCACGCAACGCCCAGGAATGTGATAGTTGCGAGGGCGGTCGTTGTTACCGCAATAACGCGTACCCAGTTTATAGGGCGACTTATCGCAGGATGGGGGCCATCTGGTATTAGCCGACTGATCCAGGCGTGTACTTGCTCGGCAGTTTGGTGTCTATGAAAGTGAGCAGACTGTCATATGGGTAACAGCAGGCAGAAAGAACTCACCCGCCAGTAAATTCATATTTGAGAGGTGTGTTGCCTGCCGCTGCATGAGGGCCAGTTGTAGGTGGGAAGAATAACAATACTGGGGCGGTTTGCAGCCCAAGCTATTACCATTAGCACATATATATTTCTAAATCACTATGAACTTACAGATTGGAATGTGTCCTTGCCATCGACAAAGTCCAGTGTGCCATATATAAGACGAGATTCGCCCTTCTTGTCGCCCTTCGTCCAGCTCTTGCCCAAGAGATCCCATTCCGGCTGGAACTCAGTGCACATCACACATCCAAATCTTGGCTCCAGAGCCGTCAAGAGGACTGCCACCGAGTAATCCCGCGGTGCCTTAGTCAATCTGCCATAGCTCGAATCAGTCAGCTTCAATGGAGACGACACCAGTGACTTGGCGTGGAAATCGGGGAATCGGTCCGTTGCTGCCTTTTTGGCGGCGAGGCATGGCGCCAAGAGGAGGGCGAATATCAGATCGCCGAAGAGACGCATCGTGAAGAAAATCGTGTCGTTCAATTGAATTGATACGATTGCGTTCGACACAAGTAGCTGAGCTGGCATCACAGCTACTCGTTGTCCTCAAACCAAGCTTACGTAACCTTCGAATAAGCTAACAGGGGTACCGATAGCGTTGTTTACAGTCCACGCGATTGTAGGTATCTATCCATGATCAAGTAAATAGATACCAACTTACCGAAGTATCGCATCTTTATGTCTAATTAATACTTACAGCTATTCTAGCTATACTTATGCATGCCATGGATTCATCTTTGATGTTCGAGGATTCGACTACTGACGAGGTGTGTTCTAACGCACGTAGTGGGGTTTATTGGGGTTACTGACGAATTTATAGCACATGTCAACATCGCAGTCCATGGAACTGGAATATTCCAATAGCCTGCTAAAACAGGAGAGCATCGCCAAGGACGAAAACTCGCGGCGCCTTCAACTCCAAATCCTTCTGCTCCAACATGATAACGACGAATTGCAGCGACAGGTAGCCATCGAGGCCGAGCGAAACAGTCAACTTACCATAGAGAACGAGCGAAATACTCAACTTGCCGCTGAGAACGAGCGAAATGCCCAACTTGCCATCGAGAAAGAGCGGAACGCCCAACTTCCCATTGAGAACGACGAGAACACTCAACTCATCCTCGAAAAAGAGCGAAACACTCAGCTTGCCATTGAAAACGAGCGAAACACCAAACTTCTCCTAGAAAAAGAGCGAAAGATCAAACTGCTTACCGCTGAGAATGATCGCAACAGTCGGCAACTTGCCCTTGAAAAGGAACGGAACGCTCAGCATCTAGCCATTGAGGCTGAACGCAACAACCGCAAGCAATCACTAGGCGCTCCAGCGCCAATAATCCCCGACGAAATTGAGCGCAACGTTCGCAAAAAGTCTTCAGGAGCTCCAGCGCCAATAATCCCCGACGAGCTAGAGCGCAACATCCGCAAAAAGTCTTCGGGCGGTCCAGCGCCAATAGTCCCTGACGAACCAGAGCCCAAGAAGAAGAAGAGAAAGGTCTTTGGGACAGTTAAGACAATATTTGACGAAGATTATAACGAGGCCGACAAACGGCCAACAAAGATAACGCTCGCCCCTGCTCTAGCGAAACCTGGAGGAAACCTTTCATTCCTTCGCAAAAGCGGTGTGGGTAATGCTGCTGCTGCATTTTCACCATTAAAAAAAGACAAGAGGGGTGGAAAGACTGGGTTTCTTGGGGTTTAACCTGGGAGGATGCTATAAATACTTCGGAACAAGTAAATTCCGCTCCGTTCAACGCCCAAACCTCCACCAAGCTCCCCAATTCGTAGTCAATCGCCAGGTATGGACGCGACAGGGTCGACTGGCTCTGCGAAGCAACAGTCTCTTCTCGAAAAATCCGCTCATGGCGCGAAATTTCTCATCGCCTTACAGATAGGCTCACGGGCATTGACATTTGCCGCCAACCAGATTCTCCTCCGATTCATATCTCCAGACTTGCTAGGAATATCAACCCAGTTTGAGGTGTACCTGATATCAGTACTGTTTTTCGCTCGCGAGTCCCTACGGGTAGCAATACAAAGGCAATCCGAGGTTTCCGAAGATCATGGGGAGGCAAAGGAATCTACAAAGGATGGAGAGAAGTCGGAACGGAAGAGGAAGCTGGCCATAGAAAAGACGCAAGCGCTGGTGAATCTTGCGTACGTTTCAATATGCCTGGGGATCTTCTTTGCGTTGGGACTGGCCTGGGCATACGTGCGCTCTCTGCGCTCCAACCCGAAGGTTCTCGGCACTCTCTACTTCAAAGAAACCCTCCAACTCTATGCGATCGCAGCGGTATTTGAACTGCTAGCTGAACCATGCTTTGTTGTTGTCCAGCAGAAGTCTGAATACAAAACGCGAGCATTTGCTGAGTCTATAGGAGCGTTACTTCGTTGCGTTGTGACATGCGCTTGTATCATATTTGCTTCCAAGACTGGCTTGGATATCGGCGTGTTTCCCTTTGCCATTGGCCAATGGACATATGGCTTGTCAATACTTTTATGTTATCTTTGGCGAGTCTCAGCTATATCAGCTGCGGACAACTTTTCATTGCTTGCGAGACCGATAGCGCCAAGGTGAGTACGCTGTGGTTCTATGACTACGCTTTTATTTCTTTTACTTACCAGAACTAGTAGCAATGAAACTTATATCATGTCATATTTCTCAAAGCCACTGGTGACGCTCGGGGCTAGCCTTTTTGTGCAAGGAGTTGTCAAACATATTCTGACAGAAGGAGACGTACTCCTGATATCATATCTTGCTTCTCTTTCTGCCCAGGGAATATATGCCCTGGCATCGAATTACGGAGGCCTAGTTGCTCGCATGGTCTTTCAACCAATCGAAGAGAGCAGTAGAAACTATTTTGGCAAGCTTCTCTACTCCAGCGACGGCCAGCGTTCGAGTAAGACAATAGCATCTGCTAGAGACGACCTACACAAGCTATTACGGATATACACGCTTATGTCAGTATCAGCAATGACCGTCGGACCAACCATGGCACCGCTGCTTTTGAAGTTCGTTGTCGGGAGTAGATGGGCGTCAAGTGGGGCAGGCGACGTTCTTTCCAAGTACTGCTATTACATACCTCTTCTAGCATACAATGGCGTGTTGGAAGCTTTCGTATCTGTCGTTGCGACCGAATCCCAACTGAACCGTCAGTCCGTCTGGATGCTGGCATTTTCTATAGGATTCGCAAGCACTGGCTACGTTTTCCTCCGTCTACTCGACCTCGGCGCGATAGGTCTTGTCTATGCGAATATGGCAAACATGGTGTTTCGGATCCTATGGAGTTACAATTTTATAAACAGCTTTTTCCGCAGGCATAACAGCCAATTGAACTTGGCACTAATACTACCAACAGCAACAACAGTCGGGGCTGCTATAGGTACTATTGCGATATTTTACCACCAGAGCTCACAAGAGGGCAGCGATATCAAACACTTCGTCACTACTACTATAATTGGAGGAGGCTTCTTCATTCTTCTGTAAGGAAACCCAATAGTCTATTGAACATATACCCAACTAACATAATAAGCGTCGTATCCGAGCATAAGTTCCTTTTGCAATGCTACCGCTCAGTCCGAACGCCGCCATCATGATCCCAATATCGTAACGATCCTCAATCAAATTTGATCTTGGTCGCTGCCTTTGAGGTGTCCACATCCTTAAAGAATGCACCGTAAGCCTCGTGGCCCTTCTTCTTGACGGTCGTGCCGAATTTAAGCAACTCGTCTGGGACTACCTGGTTTGCAGCCTTCAGGACATTTATTAAGCTGCGGCATGTTAGATTCTTATTCGAGTTATGGGGTATAAATTTGAGAAACTTACGCTCCTGACTGTGCCTTATCGTGCTCCGTAAACAGAGTGATTGCCAAGCCTTCCTTGCCAGCTCTTCCAGTACGACCAATGCGGTGGACGTAGTCCTCCACGGTGAGAGGGAATGTGCAGTTCAACACGAGCTTCACCGCTGGGATATCCAGACCTCTCGCCGCGACGTCGGTAGCCACAAGCACCGGTGTGGTTCCCTTCTTGAAAGCGTCAAGACTCCTTGTCCTCTGCTCCTGTGATAGATCACCGTGAATACCGGCAACTCTAATGCCCTTTGAGCGGAGGAATCCTTCGACTCTGGTTGCTTCCTTCTTGTAGAGACAGAACACAATGATCCTATCATCCTTCTGGCTACCGCTCTGGTGCTCCTTCAGGATCTGCAAAAGGCGGTACTCCTTGCCGCGAGGGTCGACGACCTCGACCTTCTGCACAATACGAGTATTCGCCCGTAGGTCTCCAGTAGGGTTGTCTCCGATAGCAATCTTAATTGGCGAAGTCATGAATGTCGAAGCCAGTGACCTAACAGATTCTGGCCAGGTTGCAGTGAACATGAGTGTCTGTCTCTCGCCCAATGGGCGGGCGGTGTTGATGATCTTCCTAATCTCCTCCTCGAAACCTTTATCCAACATCCTATCCGCCTCGTCCAAGACGACATAGGAGACCTTGCTAAGATTCGCTGACCCCTCCTGGATGAGATCGTTCAGGCGACCGGGGGTTGCGACCACAATGTCGGCAGTCTTGAGCGCTCTTCGCTGCTCATCCTTAGCCACACCTCCGTATACACAGACAGCCTGCATGCCAGACAAGGCGGCCAACTTGTTGATTTGCTCATAACTCTGCATCGCGAGCTCACGGGTTGGCGACACAACCACAGCCTTCGCTCCCTTAAACTTTGGCTGCTCACTGATGTGTCGGATACATGGCACGGCGAATGCCATTGTCTTCCCCGAACCAGTCTCCGCTACTCCAATGACATCTCGACCAGCCAACAAGAAGGGCCATGCAGCCGCCTGGATTGGGGTGGGGCTTTTGAAGTCCTTGAAAGGCGCGCGTTGTTTCGGGTCGGTAATTGGAAGGTAAGCAAAGTCGATAATGGGTCTCAGCAAGGCCTGCGACGTTGGGTCCGTAATGTTGATGAAGTTATCGGTCAAGAATTGGTCGACCTTGGACTGCGGAAGGCTTGCCAGGTCGGCAGATGGAGTATAAGTACCAGTGCTGGTAGTCTCTGCTGGGGTAGTGGACTCGGTGGATGGGGGTGTAACTGAGGCAGGTTCAGCCTTCTCCAGCTTCTTTGCCTTTTTCAGTGCTTTCTTCTCAGCCTTCTCTTTTTTCAAAGCAGCTAGATCCTCCGGTGACGCATCGCTGTCTTGCTCGAGGGCACGTTTCTCCTTCTTCTCGCGGCGTTTCCTCTCCTTGCGGGCTTCCTTTGTTTCTTTCACAGCATCATCGGCGCCATTGGGTCCATTGTCTGTTGCGCCGTCTGATTTCGCTTCCTTGCGGCTCTTCTTTTTCGCTGGCACACTTGTCGGTACTCCAGCAGACGCAGCAGCGACCTCGGTCTCTTCGAGTGCTCTCTTGACCATGATTGCGCTATTGTGAAAATATGCCAAAACTGTCAATTTTCTCACGAGTTCCGACCAGGAACGAGGCTAAGTCAAAAATTATTCTGGGCTTTCACTATCGGATCAAATTTTCGCCGATTATAGTCAGCGTGTCATGTGACTATCCATTATTATAGGTTCTGAATTTATTTTCATAGAACGACCCTGCGCTCAAACTAAAGTTATCCCAATTTGGAACAATGAGCAATATCGAACCCCTAAATATACATAATCCAAAGGAGGAGAGTTAAGTCGCATGGTACTTTTCAACTGGCCCAATGTCATTTCCGGTTACCAATTTCCATAGAACCCAGCCCGCCATCAAGCAGAAGCCGCTCTGATTACCAATTGTTTTCGTTCACATACGAATTCCCCATCTTTGTTGAAAACCCCCATCGTGCCATCCATGGCCGCACACATACTCTCCGTACAGACGTCCTGATACCTATGCAGTCGCCGGTGATCCCTGGGCCACAGTCTCGATATCAATCTTCGGCATGCTTGAGCCCGTTCCACCGAGATTAGTAGCCTTGGTCTCCGGGTTTTTGGTGTAGTAGTTTGAAATAGCAGATTTGATTGCATCCTCAGCGAGCATAGAGCAATGTACTATAGTATAGTTAGCAAACAGTTATTCTTGTTGCGGCAAATAATACTTACACTTCACTGGAGGAAGACATAATTCTTTGGCAATCTCCGTATTCCGTACCCTTCCGGCCTCCTCCAAGGTCATACCCCGAACCAGCTCCGTCAAGTATGATGACGATGCGATTGCTGAACCGCATCCGAAGGTCTTAAACTTCACATCGGAAATGGTGTTGTTGGTGGGATCCACACGGATCTGGAGCTTCATCACATCACCACAAGCTGGAGCGCCGACAAGTCCGGTTCCGACATCGGTATCGGCCTTGGACATGCTTCCCACATTGCGCGGCCTAGAATAATGATCAAGCACCTTCTCGTGGTATTGTCTGCGGCCATTTGCGATGCGGTTCGCGATGACGGGTGTTGCAATCCGCGCCGAAGAAGGTCCTAATGCCCGGGTCGGAGTTAACAATACCCTCGCGGCCGCCCGCGGAGCAGTGGCAATAGCTCGTTGAAACATCGTAGATTCCGCAGTGGTGTAATGGATCAATTTCGTCCGAATAGTAGGTGTTTGGACGTTTATCGAAGTTGATGATGAGGTAGTTAGTTGTAGGATTTCGAGGTGTGTGGGTATTGAGTAAGAGGATGAGGATCAGATAAACGGGTAGCCGGGGAGATCCAGAAATATGAAATCACCGATGGGTGGCAAATTCCGATGCACGTGACAAGACCCGTAAGCAACCCCTCCCAAGATTGATAAACCTACCCCCACAGTAAAGATAGGGAAGTAGAGTACGTACAAATCCGGAGTACATCCAGGCTACAACCCCACCCTCTCGTCATCCCGCCATTTTGTCATGTTTGCTCAAGTTCAGATGCTCTTTGCCTGGACAACACCACAGCTCTCTTCGATTTTACCAAGCTAATCATCCACTGCAAAACACGAAACACTTTATTATGGACATCTAATTGTCCCAAGTTCCCGTGCACCCCGAAGACCACAATACTGTAATTTGTTGCAGCCTCTTTCTTTCTCCACACGCTCGCTCCAGTCACAACTCAACATGGCGTGTAAACATCTCGAATCTTTGGGTAAGCTGGTGGCAGTCACAGTCCAACCCATTACCTATGTTATTTCCTTATTACACCGGCTTAAATCTTGTGGCCTGCAGGCTTCACCAGTGTCAACCTGCTAACTGGATCGAACAGAGCTGCGCCCTCCAGGCCCAAATCAAGCCGTCTACCGTGAAGACTGCACACAGTGTTTTGATTCTATTGTGAGAATATTCAATCCCCCCGGGCAATGTAAAGATACATTGTTGATGTTCTCATCCAGGATGATCCAGCGGGATTAGATGTTTGTCTCTACTGCTTCAATGGAGGATGCACTGGTGAGAGGAACCATAGCAAACTCCATTATGCTCGGTCACAGCACCCCCTCGTTCTCAACATTCGGCGAACCAAGCGAGTAATTGTTCGAGATGAACCCAGGCAAAAGATGTCGAAGCTCGCCATAGCCGCAGAAACAGAAGCCGATCGTTTCGATACCCACTTGGTTGTTCGCTGCTACGAGTGCGGGGTTGATGATGTGGACACAACTTCAGCCCGTATCGCATCAGTTGTTGATGGGGTCATGAAAGCAAACACATTTTCTCGACAGGAAGAAGTCAAAGCATGGGAACAGGAGATGACATCCTGCGAGCATATCCTTATGCTTGCCCAAGAACCGGCACGAGCGATCGAGTCTCAAGATCTGGGCCACTGTTCAATGTGCAGCTTGCAGGATAACCTTTGGCTATGCCTCCAATGTGGCAACTTGGGTTGCGGCCGAGCCCAATTTGGCGGGGTTGGTGGACAGTCTCACGGCCTGGCACATGCCGATGCTTCACACCATGCTGTTGCCGTCAAGTTGGGATCAATCACCCCTGAAGGCACGGCCGACGTATACTGCTACCAGTGTGATGAGGAGAGAGTTGATGAAGATCTTGGGAAGCATCTAGCTCATTGGGGAATTATTCTCGCAGAGCGCCAGAAGACAGAGAAGAGTCTCACGGAAATGCAGATTGAGCAGAATCTAAGATGGGAATTTTCTATGACCACGGAGGATGGCAAGGAGCTGAAACCATTATTTGGCCCTGGCCTAACGGGTCTCAAGAATCTAGGTAACAGCTGCTATTTGGCCAGCACAGCCCAGTGCTTATTTTCGCTGCCGCAATTTCAAAAGCGATACTTCCACCCCGAGGAGCAACCCTCAGAAGTCCAGGAGCCGGCGCACGACCTTGAGACCCAATTACGAAAGATTGCCGATGGGCTTCTCTCTGGCAGATACTCAAAGCCCGATTCGGATGTTGTTGCATCTGAGTACTCGGCAGAGATTCCATGTCAAAAAGGCCTCGCCCCTTCAATGCTGAAACATCTAGTTGGTCGCGGGCACGCCGAGTTTTCAACAATGCGTCAACAAGATGCCTTCGAGTTTCTACTGCATCTTTTTAAGCTCATCAATCGCTCCCAGCATCCATCCGCATTGGGTGATCCAACGGATGCATTCCGATTCGTCATGGAGCAGCGACTACAGTGTCTATCATGTAAGAAAGTCAGATACAGTACGGAAGAGCAGGATAACATTTCGGTCCCACTTCCTGTCCGAAAGATTGAGCGGGAAGCCGATGACTCAGAACCACCCAAGTCTGTAGGAGAATACGAGCCTGTGACATTCAAGGAATGCTTAGACAGCTTTACTGCCGAAGAGGTTGTTGAATTAACCTGTGCCTCCTGTGGGAGCAAGGACGGCTTTACCAAGAGATCTCTTTTCAAAACGTTTCCCGCGGTCCTAGCCGTAAATGCTAGAAGAATCATGCAGGTGAATTGGGTACCAACCAAGGTGGACGTCCCAGTTATCGTTGGTGATGATCCCATCACGCTAGACGGCTACAAGTCACTTGGAAAACAGGACATCGAAGAGCTTCTGCCTGATGATGCAGCAAGCGCCCAGCCATCCTTCACAGCAAACCCGGAAGCTCTTTCAAACCTAGAGCAGATGGGATTCCCAGCCGCTCGCTGCGAGAAGGCGTTGCATGCAACTGGAAACACTGACGCAAACGCAGCCATGGAATGGCTGTTTGCTCACATGGAGGATCCGGATATCGACGAGCCGCTTGTCCTTGGGAGCTCTGCTGGACCAGCAGCCCCCGTGGATGCCGAGAAACTCGAGAACCTTGGCAATATGGGGTTCAGCCCAAACCACGCTCGTAAAGCCTTGAAGGAAACTGGGGGCGACATGGAACGGGCTGTTGACTGGCTCTTTAGCCACCCTGATGACCAGGGCGATGTCGATGACGGTGGACAGGCTTCAGAGACTGCTCGCCCGAGCGAGACGCCTGGTTCGGACGCTTTGCCTGCTAGGTTTGAGCTGCAGTCCATCATCTGCCATAAGGGTGGCAGCATCCATGCGGGGTAAGTTGAGCCAGTTCATTCTTATATCTTGTTATGTGCTAATACTCAGCAGTCACTATGTAGCCTTCATCAGGCGGCAGCTTGAGTCGAATAATGCCAAGTCATGGGTCCTCTACAATGATGAGAAAGTTGTGGAGGCTGACAACGTGGAGGAGGTGAAGAAGTTCGCCTATGTATATTTCCTGGAGCGTCTGTAACCCTCTGCGAAGAGCCTCAACATAAACTATGACTCTGCTAGATAGAGGTGGTGCTTGACAGGAATATGATTAACTACGAGCCCATTTGAGTGTATTATAGTTTTGTCGTCGAGATGAACTGAACTTTAGGTTTTACCATATATATAAGATACTAAAACTACCACCGATATCACAACAAAAAGAAATACTGGCCTAGACTGTAAAGTTGGAATGGAATATCAACAATGTTGGAACTTCACAAATGGTTATTAGTGCCTCAGGCACGCTTGCCCCTCGCTGTTCTGCCACTCTACGCGAACGCGTACACAAACCCCACCCAACCCAACGTCGCGTCAACCGCGCATTTATCGCCTCTTCATTATCTACCTCTTCAGCCTCCTTCACTCCTGCACGAACCTCGCCAGCATCAAACAACACAACCAGAAATCATGGCCGACCTTGCAGCATCGAAGATTACACCCGGAGTTCTGGAGTTTGTCCACCTGCCATTATCAGACCTCAGCCTGCAGAGCTGACTAACGTTTTCCAGTGCAATCTTCAACGACCCCGAACGACGCGCCACAGACTTCCCAGTACCAGTATGCCAGTGCGTACAAATCAAACCCCTAGCTTCCCAAGGCAATGGGGCAGAGAGGTACAGGGTGGTCCTCAGTGACACCAAAAACTTTGTGCAGAGCATGCTCGCTACAGGTATAACAGATGATGGGCTTTAGCTGTCACATGCACCGGTATCTAACAGCAGTACAGGGGCCAACCACTTCATACACGACCAAAAGCTGAAGAAGGGTTCGCTGGTGCGCCTGAAGCAATTTCAAGCAAATGCCCTCAAAGGCAAGCGGTGAGTTAGCTCCATATGTCCTCCATATGTCCTCCACATCGGATGCTGACTATTCTAGGATCTTGGTGATCATGGATATCGATGTTTTGGCCGAGTTTGGCGAGCCGGACAAGATTGGAGACCCCCAGGCGTTGAAGGTGAAAGATGAGGAGGAAGATGTGAAGCCAGCCCCAGGTGCCGTATCAGGCGCTGGGTTTTACGGAAACAAGCCCCCTCAACAACCAGCACAGCAATCGCTCCCATCCCGAACCGGCCCCACAAGCTCAGCAGGACAAGGGAACATATATCCAATTGAGGCGTTGTCGCCATATGCACATAAATGGACCATCAAAGCTAGGGTATCGAACAAATCAGAGATCAGGACATGGCACAAACAGAGTGGCGAAGGCAAGCTGTTCAGTGTCAACCTGCTCGACGAAAGCGGCGAGATCAAGGCTACAGGGTTTAATGAGCAGTGCGACCAACTGTACGACTTATTCCAAGAGGGTTCCGTGTATTACATTTCTTCGCCATGTAAAGTTCAGTTTGCAAAGAAGCAGTTTACGAATCTGCCAAACGACTTCGAGTTAACTTTCGATCGGGAGACGAAGGTTGAAAAGGCCGAAGATCAAGAGAACGTCCCGCAAGTCCGGTTCAACTTCACAAATATCGCAAGCTTACAGACGGTAGAGAAGGATACGACTATTGATATCATCGGAGTGCTCAAGGAGGTCGCCGATGTCACTCAAATTGTGTCAAAATCTACTAGTAAACCGTACGACAAGCGAGAGCTGACTCTCGTCGACGACAGTGACTTCTCGGTCCGTTTGACCATCTGGGGAAAGACTGCGGTGTCTTTTGATGCTCAGCCCGAATCGATTGTTGCGTTTAAAGGAGCCAAGGTCTCGGATTTTGGTGGGAGGAGCTTAAGCTTACTTTCATCTGGTTCTATGTCCCTTGATCCTGACATACAAGAGGCTCATAAACTCAGGGGCTGGTACGATACTCACGGACGCAGTAACACATTTGCATCCCATTCTGGAATGGCGAGTGCCGGAGCTGCCGGGGGGCGCCAAGATCCCGTCATGACCATTGCCAAGGTGTATGAAGACAACCTGGGCATGTCCGAGTCGACTGACTACTTCTCTACCAAGTCGACGATTGTTTATATCAAGCGGGAGAATTTTGCGTACCCTGCATGCTTGAGTGATGGATGCAACAAGAAGGTTACGGACATGGGTGACGGTACGTGGCGCTGCGAAAAGTGTGACATCTCACACCCCAAACCCGAGTACAGATATATCATGTCCCTCAACGTCAATGATCACACTGGTCAGCTCTGGCTGAGCTGTTTTGACGATGTTGGACGGCTAGTTATGGGCATGTCTGCCGACCAACTGATGGCCCTCAAGGACAGTGACGACGCTGCTGCTGGGCGTGCTTTCGAGGAGGCAAACTGCAAGACTATGTTGTTCAAGTGCCGGGCCAAGATGGACAGTTTCCAAGACCAACAACGGTAAGCACTTCCATTGTTGACCTTTTTGTGAAAATGCTAATGGGGTGATATAGAGTACGTTACCAGGTCACCGGTGCAAGTCCCGTCAACTACATGCAGGAAGCACAGAAGTTGGCTGAGTTGATTAAATTGTACAACATCTGATTATTATGAGCGTCAAATGGTCCGAGTTCTCACGGGTTGTTAAATTCAGGCTGCAGGCTGTAGCTCAGGGGCTGCTATGGCCTAGATGGGGGAGTGGGTTTCGCTGTAACGAAAATGAGTCGTATGGCTGAATGGGATAAATATTTAGTTAATGTTACAATCAACCAATGAGGCAATAGATGTCTAGAAACTATTCATCAAACATTAAATCATTTCAATTTTTAATTTCCTCGTAGAAATCGTGGGCGCATTTGTAGACTTACTTAGCTCTTGATTAACAAGTAGAGGAGGCAGCAAATTATTTTTGTTCTCGGTTTAGAATATTCATATTCACTAGAACATATATTGGTGGCGGACATTAATGAGCAAGTCAACGAAATTAATTCATAGTGGTTGGAGGTTTTTTTTAGTCTCCTCATAATGAATTAAATACTATTCATCAATCCGTGACCCTATTGTCGTGATTCATAAGCTTCCACCCCATCTGTACACCCAACCCCGCTCCCCGACCATGGCCCAATCTCATCTACATCACAGCCATAAGATCTTCCTCGTCCGGCCCAACAACCCAGCCCATATCCTCTCCACCATAGGCATCAACATAACTAGCGCCGACCTGTTTCTTCTTCTGCTTACGGACCCATGTCAAATACTCCTTCTCATGCGTAAGAAGATGGTCAGTAGCCTTGACATCCTCCACCATAGACTCGATGCGCCCCATGGCCTCAGCAAGTTCTCGCTCCACCAGAGTTTCATCGGAGATCCGTTCTGTCGGGGCGAAACGAAGAAATGCGGGTTGACCCCCCTGGGCGCCCACAAGAGTGCCGCGTAGTTCGCCTTGGGATATCATATTACTGATCAAGGCTTCTACAGCATCCTGGTTCTCTAAACCGACACCTGTCTCGGCACTCACGGTGTTTTCAGAGATATAAGAGACTGGGATAGTCTCGTACAGACTCGACAGCCTTCGTATTTGGTGTTTTTGATGGGCTCCTAGAACGACACGCATCAGACCAGAATTTCCGTCTCCACTCCAGATGTTCGCGCCGGCGGTAATCTCTGCGTTGAGTCTTGAAGCAGATCCCACCTCGAACAAGCCGGCCACCATATCATAGGGTTTCCCAATAATATGGAACGCCTTGGTGGCATTGCTGTTTGTATTAGGGGGAAGGGCCGGGGCCTTCCCCGTCAGAAGGACCTTCACCAATGTCCACTTTTTGTAAGCTTCCACCATTATCTTACTAACCGCAACGCCCCTGATTGGATATGTAATGACATTCTCAAGCCACTCCGCGGCGTTTTCCCACTGTTGTAGACCGATGAATATTGAGCCGCAGAATGAGAAGTATTCAAGGATATCTTGTATGCTTATTTTCTTGGTGAGACCCGACTCTGGCGTGAGGTACTCATGCGCTTTCAGACGAAGCGAGCAGGCACGTTTCGGGTGAGGGCCCGTGGTTGGGATATATAAAATGTGTCGTTCGAGGATGGGAGCTGCACGAGAGAATTCCTGGGATTCCAGGGCTAGTCGGCTGAGAATAAGATGCGCCGATGTTAACGTTGACGCCGATGGGTCCAGTCGCAGGATGGCACTGGCGATAGGTGAAACAGCAGCTCCAGGCTATACGTATATTAATAATCTATATCACGATTTTGATTGGGTTGACAATTACCTGTCCAAGGTGACGGGCAAGCGCGCCCACAATTGTAATAATTTCTGACACCTCTGACCCGATATACCTGACCTGCCTAGAGTCGAAGTTCTCCAGGAATAGCACGATCTTTTCCCATAATGGCATCAAATCTGCAGGCGGGGTGTTGTTTTGGGCTGATTTGGGGGTGCTTTGGACTTCGTTGACACGGGCGAGAAGTGCAAACGCATATGGTATTGAGTTCAGCGCTGGGTTGAAAATCTGCAGAAGGTTAGTTAAGAGCATAGAACTGGAACGAAGAAGACCGACATTGAGAATGTCTTCACCCCCAGAAGTTGCCTGGAGAAGTGTCTTTGCAGGAAGCTTCTTGATATTTTTGACCAACGCCTTTATGCCCTCGTCATATTGTTCGTCGGTCGGAGGTTGAATGGGTGGCGGATGAGCGGGAAAGGATAGTAACAGTGGAAGTAGTTTATCCATTTCTGTCTGTAGGGTGAGTTATTGTCAAGCTGTGACGTTGTAGGATCGATATGTTGTGAGGTCAAGGAGATTTGTGGTCCAGGCGCCCACGCGATAGCTCCTCCAACAATAGGCCTTACCCACTTCGAGGTGCTGCTTAGTGGAAAAGATGTGTGGAGGTCATGCAGGCACTGCCGGTGCGCAGGAAGTGTCGGAGGTCGTGCTGCCAAAGATGGATGAGCAGTAATATAAGTTCTGCACTGTGAACTAGAGAACGTGCGTACTGTGTGATAGCTATCGTGTTGCTGTACCTTCAAGGCGGCGGCACATGCGGGACGTTTACGGAAGCATAGTTTTTCCGCGATATCGGATACCAATCGGATTGTGTCGCATTCAAGGGCCTTTTATCCAATCTATTTCTCACAAATGACTCTTTCGGAGTTATAAATCAAGAACTCAACCTTGTTCGACATCCAACTACAAAACTTGCAATCAGCTATTTATACCCCTCACTCAATTCTATTTAGCGACGACATTACCCCTCCTCCCCAAACCTACAGCAACAAAAGCTGTCCTCTCCCAGAAACCCCGCAATCTCGAAATCCAAGTCCGAGCTTAAATATACCCCTCACTCAATGTCTCTTTCCAACTCCCAACCCGTCGACGCCGGCAGGGCCGCCAAATCCGCCTCCCACAGCCTCGCAACTCTCTCATCAAGCGCCCGAAACGATGCTCTCACCGCAATCCATAGCGCCCTCTCCAAATCCAAGGACGAGATCCTGGCGGCCAATGCGCGCGACCTGACCGCCGCCAAACAGGCGGCCGCAGATGGCTCGTTGAGCTCGAGTATTGTGTCGAGGCTGGATCTGGGAAAACCGGGCAAGTGGGAGGATATGCTGAAGGGGATACTGGATGTGCGTGGGCTGGAAGATCCAGGTAATTGAATGCTGTCCGCGTATTAAATGTGTTATACTAATGGCCCCTCTTATAGTCGGCAAGGTCACCCTCCGCACCCGTCTAGATGACGGCTTAGACCTCGAGAGAGTCACCTGCCCCATCGGCGTCCTCCTCATCATCTTCGAGGCCCGCCCCGAAGTCATCGCAAACATCGCCGCCCTGGCAATCAAGTCCGGCAACGCAGCAATCCTAAAAGGTAACCCCCGCCTCGTCCGACATCCCCCGAAGACCCTCAAACTGACCCAACCACCACAGGAGGCAAAGAATCCACCGAATCCTTCGTCACCATCTCAACCGTAATCTCCACCGCCCTCTCCACAACCCAAGTCCCCAACGACGCCATCCAACTCATCAAAACACGTGATGTCATCCCCCAACTCCTCGCCCTGGACCAGTACATCGACCTCGTCATCCCGCGCGGCTCCAACGAGCTCGTCCGCTTCGTCAAGTCCTCCACCAAGATCCCCGTCCTCGGCCACGCAGACGGAATCTGCTCCCTCTTCCTCGAACACACTGCAGACCAGGACCTAGCTACAAGAGTCATCGTCGACTCAAAGACCTCCTACCCCGCTGCCTGCAACAGCGCTGAGACCCTCCTCGTTGAGAACGCCGCGCTGGGCTTGCTCCCAAAGGTCGCGGAGGCTCTGCTTGCAAAGGGCGTGACTCTGCGCTGCGACGCGGAGACGAAGAAGGTGCTTGAGGAGAAGCTCCCCGCTAGCGAACTAATCCAGGCTTCTGAGCCGGCGGACTACGATACCGAGCACCTCTCCCTCAAACTCGCAATCAAGACCATCGAATCGACCGAGGAGGCGATAAAGCACATCAACACGCACGGCTCCCACCACACCGACGCGATCCTAACATCCTCATCCGAGCTCGCGGAGCGCTTCATGGCTGGCGTGGATTCAGCGGGTGTGTTCTGGAATACGTCGACGAGGATGGCGGACGGGACGAGGATTGGGTTTGGGACCGAGGTCGGGGTGAGCACGAATAAGATCCATGCGAGGGGCCCGGTGGGGTTGGAGGGGTTGATGATTTATAAGTATAAGCTGAGGGGGCAGGGGCAGGTTACGGCGGAGTATGGGGAGGGGGAGGGGCAGAAGGCTTGGAAGCATGAGTCGTTGCCGATATAGATGGGACGGGAAAAAAAGGGAGATGGAATGAGTAGATAGGTTACGCATATAGACGAGGAGGGAAAAATGAATGAAAAATGAGGCGTGGGATCAATTGCTATCCACCATCCTATCTATACATAATCTCGAACTCGTTAATAGCCATAATGTACGTTAACCCCCCTATTCACATCCACAAGAAACTTAAACATCCGCCCCCCCTCAATCCCTCCCCTTATAACTCCCCATCCTCTCAATCGACCCCATAATCCCACTCCTACTCCCCCCCAACCCACTCCCCGGCCTAACCGCCAACCCACTCCCAGGCCTCATCCCAAGCCCACTCCCCGGCCTCCCCCCGCTCCCGCTCTTCACCCCTCTATCCCCCGCCGCCGCACCAGGCGGCCTAATCTTGCTCTCCCCCGGCACTCCATACCCCGGCGCCCTCAGCCCCGACGCGCGACTAATACTCCCCCTCAAGTTCTCCACCCCGCTATTCACTGCCGGCGCCCTCGCCGACGCACTAGCCTCCTGCAGCGCAAGAAGCTCATCGCACGCCGCGACCAGCTCCCCCTTCTCAATCCGCTCCTGCTGCAGCTCCTCGCGCAGCCCAGCATTATCAGCCTTGAAACTCGCAACCTCCTGCGCCAACCCCTCCAGCCGCGCCTCCAGCTCCTTGGCAATCTGCGCATCCATCGCCGCCTGCGCGCGCAGCTCCTCCGTGGCGTCAGAGACAGGCATGCGGGGGACAACCCCGCTCATCGTGGCATCGCGTCCGAGTCTGAGATCGTCATTCTCAAGAGCCAGAGTCTCAACCTTGGCTTCCAGCTCCTTAACCCGCTTATCCCAGCGTCCCTCGTAGCTCTTCTTCAACGCAGCGACTTTCGTCTCATGCTTACTCTTATAAAGCGCATGCAACTCCCTCGCCACCTTCTCAACCGCAAACTCAACCTCATGCGCCGCATTCGCGCCCGCAGCCCGCTTCGCCGCGCCCTCGCCCGGCGACCCAGCCGCGGCGCTCTGCGCAGCAACGGCGCGCATGCCAGCCATCTTCGACTCAGCCTCTTGCGCCATCCCCTCCGCCGCCTCGCGCCGCTTCTCGCTCTCATCCAAGCGCCCCTCAAGATCCTCCCGCTCCCGCTCCGCATGCACAATCTCCTCCTTCACATTCCTCAACACGCCCTCCATCTCGCGTCCCCTCTTCTCCCACGCCTCCTTCTCCGCCTCGAGCTGCTCGCGCGCCGCGCGCTCGTCGCGGAGCATCTCCATCCCGTCGCCCGCGCGCTTCTCCGCGTCGCCGATGGCGGATTTGAGGGAGAGGACTTCGGCTTCCTTGCCGCTCAGGGAGGCTTTGAGACTGCTTATCTCGGAGAGGAGGGCGGATTTGAGACCCTCGAGCTCGCGGGGGGTGACGGAGGGCATGCTTCGCGGGGTTGGCGCGGGGGGGATGTCGAAGTCGAGGAGGTTAGACATGCGTATTGAGGAGGGGATGGGGGGGTTGCGGTGTTTGCTTGGGGACGGGGTGCGCGCGCTGCTGGGGTAGGTGGATTGGTTCCTCAGCGGGGATTCGTAGCTGTGGCGCGCGTTGCTGAAATTGTTGAATTGCTCGGTGAAATCGATGATATTTGTTGTATCGTGGTCGCGGCGGGGTGTAGGCGAAGAGTCCTCTTGGGGCATGGGGCGCCGGAGCGTTGCTGGTGTGTAGGAGGAGGCTAGGTTAGGGGTGCGCGAGGAGAGCGATTTGCTAGGTGTGTGCCCTATTTGCGCGTACATCGTCATGTCGGGGACTGCAGAGAAGGCGCTGAATGCTGTTTCGTCTGCGAATCCCTCATCTTCACCGCCATTGCGCGATAGGACCGTATCGTCAAAGCCAGATTCCGCATCAGCATAATCGCCGGTGCTTCCGCCATCGCTGTCTTCATCTTCTAGTATCTGGATAGCTCTCGTGAGACCCTCGTTATCGCGCAGCACGTCATTGATGGTCAGGGTCGTCTCCTGAATTTGCCTGGGCTGAGGTTGCGGCTGCGCCGGGGGCGGCGACTGTTTTTCCTGTGTGGGCGAGAGCGCGACCTTGACGGGGAATCGGCGATCCGGAGAGGATATCTTGCGCGGACTCCTCTGCGATGGTGTCCCCGCCTCCGACTGTATCGAGCGGATCTTGAGCATCTTCAGGGGCGACGTCACGCTATTGCGGTTCGCGGCGGGTGTCGGCGACGGCGACGCGGTGTCCTGCTTCGCGGGAGGGATATTTTCGGATTGATTGCCACTTGCGACGAAGGGCGAGCTTGGTGGCCCCTCGGACAGGTCCGTCTCAGGGTCTTGATACATATTTGTTGACATGTGCTGTTTGAGCGGTGATGTCGACGTGTTCATTGCGGTGTTTGATTTCGCGGAGAGGGGCGACGCCATCCTCCAAGTGCGGGCTTATCGGGGAGTACGTCTGACTCTTTTTCGCCTTTGTTGCGGTGGATTTGCGCGTGTTCACTGGTGCTTGAAGCCTATACTGACTCCATGGGCAGCGGTTGCGGAGAGTGGTTATCGCTAGAATTAAAGTTGGATTGTGTTGACGCCAAGTAGTCGCCCCGGTAACCGAACAAAATAGGCCAGAGCCTCCATTTCTCTCAACGGTTTGACAAAGAAGCATGATTTAAGGCACGACTAGTCTTACATGATCTCACCATGCATGCTGAATGTTTTAGAAAATACTCTATTATAGTGCCTGTGCATCTCGCTCGTCCTCCTGCAAGAAATATCTCTCTGCCTATATCGGGAAGGAGTCCGTGAGTGAGTCTCGTGTGTGTCTGTCCGCAGTTATCCGCGGTGGCCGAAACCGAAACCGAAACATTTTAAATGTGGACTGCTGTAACGAGGTAACCGCGAAAATCGCAACGCACCTCTGATACGCGTACCTTGCTGAAGGGGGAGGCGGGCGGCGGTGCAGTAGAGGTACAGCATGTGCCCATTAGTACCGACAGACGCCTGATCCGCAGTGGCAGTTACTAGAGGATGTTGCTCATGCCAGTGATGCGTATCCGCGCATCTTACCGCGTAGGCTGCGTAAGTTCCCGCACTGTACCGTGCAAGGGGAAGGGAGGGGAGGGGGAATTATACCACAGCTACTGGTAGGTAGTTTTAGCTATGGGCTAGAGTACAGCTACAGCACAGCCTAAAGTACGGTTATAGTACAGCTACACGCTATCGTACAGCTACAGTCCTGTACGTACAGCACAGCTACAGGCAGAGCCGCTGCGTCCATCATCGTTCGGGATGTCTCGGCGGGGAATAATAAGTCTGGTAATGTGTGCAGCTGCAAGGCATACATTAGCATTTGGAACGACAAGCGTTCAGCTAGGACGGGAACGACGGGGAGATCTGGGTTTGGGGGGAGGGAAGGGGTNTTTCTGTGTGGTGCTGTGTGTCTCTCATCGTCTGGGCCATGCAAGCCTCTGATCGAGCATTGCACAGCGCGCGCGCAAAAAGGGTATGCGATGCGGAGTAACATCGCTGCTGAGCCTGTAATCCTATAAGCCCACGGATAATCCACCAGCCCTTGGAAGCGCAGCGGAGGCCCTTTTTTTGTTGTTTTGCCCACTTCCCTGACACAAAAGGGCTAGCTGGGTTGGGAAGAGACAGGGGAGAGGGAGGGGGTACGGGTAGAGTACAGAGAGTGGATTGGGGCGGACTAGGATAGTTACGTGATGATCGGAAATGGCGGGCGCAAGGAAAAGGAAAATCATGCCCGCTGCAAGCAGCCGTGTGGGCACAGGAGGCTAGAGGGGGATGGAGTGGCCGGTGGCAGGCGTGGCGGGCACCACTGCAGCTGCGACTTTTTTTGTGCACGGTGTGGAGTTGAGATGGGATAAAAGTACGGGTATGATACAGAGTAGTGCAGTAGTAGATGTGCGTGCATGCTGGTATCAGCAGTAGTAGGGACGCACAGAGAGTCTAGAGTGCGGCACAGAATAGAAGAGTCGAGACAGTTCAGACGAGTCGAGAGTCTCGGAGTTGCACTCACTGAACTGTATACTGCAATACTAATAGAGCAAGCAGGTCAGAGAGGAGGGGAAGGAGGGGAGAATCACGATCTGGGGGCTGTAATCGAGGGCCGGGTATACTTAGAGAACGGGGTATAGGACTGGGGGGTGAGTCGGATGGTTTGATGGCCGGATAAGGGAGGACCGAATTAATTGAGGCTAGGAGGGGAGGAGCAAGGTCCTGCTTAGGAGGGAAGGGAGGAGTCGAGCAAGGCAGATTGAATTGCGACACGTATTGAGCCGAGCACATGACAGAGATCAGTAGAGAACGCCTCTTAACAGGGCTGCCAGTAGAGTTGAGTACGTACAGAGTATACAAAGTTACTTTCAGTGTAGTATATAGTAAAGTGAGTGAGTAGGTAGTGAGATAGTGTTGAGTCGTACTCATGGAAGTCGGCAGGGACAGACCAGACAAGGCGAGATGAGACAGGATAAGACAAGACAAGACAAGACAGGAGGCAAGACAAGCCACAGACAGAGGAAAACTGACATACGACCAAGTGATTTGACTGTATAAAATGGAGAGGAGGTGGTGTGTGTACTCTAGAGTAGGTGTACTAAGTGAGTAAGTAAGTAATCTGTAATACTTTACACATCTACTGTAGTATATTAGTATATTAGTATATTAGTATATTAGTATAGTAGTACTCTCTACTACTCTGTATAGTATATCCACCGAAGAAGAGAGAGAAAGAGTACATGTTAGACAGCGATATGTAAAGTACTATTGTAAAGTACCCATGGCATAGTAAAGTACCATGTATATATGTATGTGCGTTGTGCGTTGTTGCTGCTGTGCGTTGTGTGCTGTGCGTTGTGCATCTTCTATTAGTAGCTAGTTCCCGGAGTGCAGGTGCAGATGCCGCGCCGCGCAGCGCAGTGCAGTGCAGCCGTCCGTACTAGTAGTGTGCCCGTAGAGCGATCCAAGCTTCTAGGGGACGCGCGCGATTTGATGGGAGGAGGGGGG
>LNAS01000127.1:170346-266596 GCA_001630605.1 Pseudogymnoascus pannorum
GGGTGTGAGGTGACGAGGGTGGAGAGGAGGAGGAAGAAGTGAGAAGTACGATGGGGGAGTGGAAGTGGAAGTGGAAGTGGAAGTGACGGTGTGTTGTACATATTCTAATGTGGGACCGGGGGGGTGTGTATGGCGAAGATGACAGGGGTCGGGGGTGGATGGAGGACGGGGGAAACGGGGGAAACGGGGGTTAGGGGAGAAAGACGGCGGGGGGGCCGGGCAGTGGGGTGGGGGATACAGATAGTAAGGCCAGCCACACATAGCACAACACACAACACACAACACACACACCAACGCCATCCATCCAACAAGCACTAGTCCTGTAGAGAGGGTACTGGGGTACATATACCCACAACTCACTCACAACAAACACCACTCGAGCACCACACAGACAGAGCTCACAGCTCACACCCACACTAAAACTAAACTACGCGCCGAAAAAGGCCAGCGTATAGACGACCTACTAAAAAAAAAGAGTACGTACCTTACCTTGTGTGTGGCTCCGTGTGGTTGGTGTGTGTGCGTGTGTATTGTACCAGCCAATGATAGTCAACCACGTCTGTCCTGCCCGCTCCTCTCGGGGCCATCCCTCAGTCTGGCTATGTTCTATGTTCTGGCTGGAAGTTGTATGGAGTAAGTAAGAAACAGTACTCAGTACTCAGTAGTCAAGTGGTGTACTCCCGTATCCTCCGGTATATGGAGTCGATGAGAGAGAGAGAGAGGGAGGGAGGGAGGAAGAAAAAGAGAGAAACAAGGGAATATGAGGGAACCGAGTAGCACGGACTACTCCGTATCGTATGCTACTCCACGATGTTACTATGGGATCTGTATCTGTATCTGTATCTGTCAAACCCTGCTTCGGAGCAACTCACCATGCCCCATTCCCCATCGGCCCTGCCTACTCTACTTTACACCTGGCTCTACTTATTATTCCTTGCCTTTCAATGGCACGACTCGTACGACTCGTTCTGGGTATGGTCCGAACAGCGGGACAGATCATAGATGGTCGGGGCAGGTAGGAAGGTAGGGTGGTACCTTTAAAGTGTGTATTTGTGTGTGTGTTATGTTATGTGTTTGGTTGACAGATACACATACACATACACATACACATACACATACACATACACTTACACATATAGATATAGATACAGCAGGCATGGGGATACAGATACTGTGCATCGCAGTCACGTTCACACGCACACGCTTACTGTACAGCAAAGACAGGCACACGCCTTCAATGCACAAACGCACGCACACACTACTACTCAAAGCTCCTCTACTGGTAGAACCACTCTATAGTAATTCTCAAACTGTCACTGTCACTGTTCTCTGCCCTACTCAGCCTCTCAGCCTCCCGCGCTTCGCTTCCTCACTTTGGATCTCTCCTCTCCACTCAACTCCTCCTCTCACCTCCATCCATCACCCAGCACCCATCACTCACCCATGAGCTCTTGCATTCCGCTCTCCCTCGCTCCCGCCGCGCCCTTCCCAGCCCCTCCAATTGGCAAATCAACCCCCCTTCGTTGGTCGATCGACCCTTGTCAGTTCTTATTGCCACGCCACACACACACACAGCCGACCGCGACCGCGCCAAAGGTACGTACTTACAGTGAACTGACTGACCGTACCAACAGGTACGTACCAAACTGTCTGTACCTACCATTGTATACCTGCAAAAGTACCGCGCTAAAACTAAAAAGATACCCTGGCGCCAGTAGTGTACTACCCATATACTATCCACCCCCCCCCCCTCAATCGCCAATCACACTTATCCAGACCCTCTGTTCTCAACCATACCGGCGCTAAAAACAGAGCAGGGCAAAAGGGCAACTCGTCAAAAAAATGTATACAAACTAAACTTGCTGATGAAGGGTACACTCCGCCTATTTACAACCGTCCGCTGTTCTCACACCCCCCCCCCTCCCTCATCATCCTCCTCCTTCCCAACCCCCATCGAGTCCTCCTGTCTGCCAACAAAGTCCACCAGAAACCACCAGCCTTTCTTCATCTTTCTTCTCCCATTCCCATTCCCACACCCCCTCCAATCATATACTATCAAATACTCTCTCTCTCCTCTACTCGCTCTTCTTTCTCCCTCAACACAAACACAAACACTACCCAGCCAACCAACCAACTTGCTTAGTCATCACACACACAAAGTAAACGAAACCCTTCGGTTTCCCTTTCCCCCCACCACCAACCACCACTACCCACTACCCACTACCCACCCGCCATTTGACACCACACAACACAACACAATACAACACACAGACTGGACTGGATTGTAAAAAAAGACTCAAATTCTTAATTCTTAATCCCACACCCCCATATCTATCATTCCCCCCACCCCTGCCTCTTTCCAGGTTGCTTGTGTAGAAAGTATACATAGTATTCTACTTTTGTAACAGTAACCCTTTCTATTCTATTCTAACCACTCTACTACTACTCTACTACTCTACTATACTACTATACTTATTCTACTAAACTTGCTCTACTTTACTCTACTACTACCCTACCAACCTCCTCATGTTCCTCCTCCTCCCGGTCACCACCTCCACCACCNCCTTCCCTCTCCCCCCCACTCCTCTAATCCTTCCCTCACCACAAAACCCTGTCAAGGTCCTTGCACCTACTGATCCGCGTGCTGTACAGCACTCTTGCCGTAGCGAGGACAGCTCCTACCCTCACTCTACCTACGTACAGTACCTCCCCCCCTCCCCACTCCCCGCCCAACCACTCACAATTCGGAAATCTGCTGTCGCTAATGGCCTCTTCCTTATGGCCTGTATACTTACTAAGGTAAACCTCCACACCCCGAACTACATCCAACATCCACTTGCATTTGCATCTTCAACCTCTTCTTCAAAACTCTTTCTTAACCTCCTCCTCCCATAACCTCCTCCTCCTCCTCCTACCTCTCCTCTTTCTCCTTCTCCCTTTCCTCCCCGTCATCTTCCTACGGTCATCTTATCGAATTCTAAAAAATCCCCATCGCTGTATCTGGAGGTGGTGTTGTTGGGCGCCTCCCCGATCAGGTACGTCTGGGACAAATCTCATCTCGGCTGCTGTCGCCAATTCTCCTCGCGTCTTTGTCCTCCCAGTCTCACCCTCAAGACATACATTGCGCGTGCATTCACCAGCCGCTGACACTTTTTTTTTTCTCTTTTGTTAGAAGTGGTGGAGGACATTGTCATCTTCACACATCCAAATATTCTTCAGGAGCTCTACGAGTCCTCAAGTGGTACTACTGCTACGACGTCGCCGCTAGCTACTACTCGTTGCCGCTGCTGCTTGGTTCAGTTGCTACGTTCACGCCCAAACGACCTTAACGACATTTACGAGCTCTTCCTCGGCCACATAAACGCCTAACGCGCCCCAGGACCCTCGCCGCCCACAATATCACGTCCGACTTGCCTCAATTGGAAAGAGTACGGCAGCTCTCCCCAACGACTCTTTAACGAACTCTACGATATACACGTTCTGCTCATTGAAATATTCCCCCGCATTAACGATACCAACTTGCGATATCCATCTTCTTTTACCCTGCAGCGAGCATAGAAGCATCATCACAGCCCTTCCTCCCCCCCCACACGTTCCTGCAAAACTTCACGTCATATTTCTTCTCTGCAGTCTTCTCAAAAGTTGGCTCTAAGCTGTGCTCGTCCGCTTTCCTGCAAACGACGTTAAGTTTGTCACGTAAACATAACCCTTCCCGCCTATACGCACTTGGTAGCTGCGTTTCCAATCGCCAACGGATCGCGCGTCTATTTAGGTATATCAGGACCAGCCTACCGAAAAGCTGGATCTTCTGTCTCTTTCCCACGCCTCAACCCGGGGACCGAGCAACATTCCGTCCTACAGTCTGCAGTCTCTCCAGCGGTCGTCGCATGTGAATGAGAGGTTGCCGTCGTTGCCATTGCCACAGCCGCAAGTGGCGTATTCGTCAGGTTCCTCATCCCCTCGGGTTGGCTCCACGTCGTCAGCGTACTCCAACAGCACCGCAGACACGTCGTACTCTTCTGAGTTCAACGGTGCCAAAACCCAATCCCCTACTCAGTTAGCAACTGGAAACCTTCCAGTATTGTCGCATCAGACACCAGCGAGCAGCATTAATTCTGCCACTGGATATCAGTACAGCCAAGAGTCATACAACAATATGAACCAGGCGCCTCCTGATATGTATTATAACACACATATGTCGGCCGGACAGGCTCCAGCACCGCAGACCGTCACATCTGGTGGTTTGGGCCACTACCAACACCACCAGCAACCACCATCGCTGCAGCCCGTGCCGGGGCAATACTCGGCCGCGCCGGGCTCTTATGGACAGTATGGATATTCTAATGGAATCACATCGCCTCAGCAACCGGGGCAGGTCTCGGGCTCTTTGGGATCGCAACCTGTCCTGTCACTGCCGTCATTAACGGCCGCGCAGCCAGTCATGCATGGGCAAGGATATCCCCAGCAGCCGCAGCAACCGTTCGATTCGACCGGCCAAATCGCTCCTCCTGGCATGAAACCCAGGGTGACGGCGACGCTTTGGGAGGACGAGGGGAGTCTCTGCTTCCAGGTCGAGGCCAAAGGCATCTGTGTTGCAAGGAGAGAAGATAACCACATGATTAACGGGACCAAGCTTTTGAACGTCGCGGGTATGACTCGAGGACGTCGAGATGGTATATTAAAAAGTGAAAAAATGAGACACGTGGTCAAGATTGGGCCGATGCACCTAAAGGGCGTCTGGATCCCGTTTGAACGCGCTCTCGATTTCGCCAACAAGGAGAAGATCACGGAGCTGTTGTACCCCCTCTTTGTCCACAACATTGGCGCTCTCCTCTACCACCCAACAAACCAGACGAGGTCGCACAGTGTCATGGCTGCGGCCGAGCGCCGTAAGCAGGAACAAAACCAGATGCGAAACCCGCAAGCTCCCGGCCTGCCTTCCATGCAGTCGCATCATCACCATTCGATGCATAACTCTGGGGGTGGTGGCTCTTTGCCAGGCCCGCAACACTCGGGGCATTCTGGGATTGGTGGTGGTCGTCCAGAAATTCAACGCTCGCATACGTTTCCAACCCCACCAACCAGCGCCTCGAGCGTATTGGGAAACATGGGGACTTCTGATGGCTCATTTCAATGGGGCGGCCAGAACTTGAACGGCGTCCAAGGGTCTAACCCGCTCGCGATTGATACTGGGTTGAGTAACACCCGATCAATGCCTACAACTCCTGCTACGACACCTCCGGGAACCTCCATTCAAAACATGCAGCAGTACCAGCAGCCATCGCAATCATACGATACCTCCAGGCAGCAAATGTACTCTGCGCCGCCTCTGCAACAGAATGCCTACCCCCAATCAAATGGCGCTCAGTCGAACATGGGCCGCTACAACCAGACTGGTGCATACATTAAGAACGAGATGGGTCCGCCTTTAGGGCGGGCGCCAGGGTCCGTATCGGATGGTGAGCACCACGATACGAAACTCCCTAACGGTGTTATCCATCACAGCCAAGGCAATGACCAAGTGAGCCATTCTCAGCCAGAGGAGGAGGCGGAGCACGATGGCGGTGACTATGCACATGATAACAACGCCGCCTACGATGCGAACCGGGCTTCGTACAACTACGCGCCTGGTCCTCCAGTCGGTTCTATCACAGGCGAGCACACCCACATCTCCCCAGAGTTGACAGGTTCGCCGAATCACAACGGTGGCTCTGGCCATGTAACACCGCGCACCGCTACGACCTCTCAGGCTTACTACTCCCAACACCAGGGAGGGTATAGCACTCCTCCACGAGCACAGCCACCGTCGAGTAACCTGTATAATGTAATGAGCAGCGAACGAGGCACCGCCAATGGAAGCTCAACTAATGAAATGTACGGCAACCAGTCAGACTTGGGTAATCCATTAACAAACGGATTTGCAGGCCAGCCCCTTACCAATGGCGCCACGCCGAGCGGTAAGAGGGGTCGCGACGATGACGATGATCAACGGCCATCGAGCCGCGACGCTGGAGGAGAGACTGATGGCTTGAAGAGGAGGAGAACTATCCGTGAGGACTCAGCGCCTAATATCAACTATGACGCCAACCTCAACCGCGCTCGTGCCACAATCTCACAGCGTCGACGATGATACAATGAATGACTTGACGCAGCAGTCCCTTCCGTACTATAGACGTTGGCGATTTTTCACTTTTTTTTACTCTTTGGCATAGCACGGCATCTCAGCACACACACTCACCTTTCACCACCAAAAAAATACACTAAAAAAACTTTACGCCCTGGGGGCGAAACAGTGGCCAAAAAAACCAACTGTTTTCACGCTACCCATTCTCAATGACACGAAAGAAACCAAATTACACTCATTCGAACAAAACCTTTTTTTTCCTTGGGACGATTTTAACGAAAGTGTGCCTTCGACCTTTTTGCTCCGCTTTGTCTTGTGCCCCTGCTCACGATAGGGGGGCATATGCATCACACTATACACACACAGAGACCTATTTTTTAACGTTTTTATTTGCCCCAAGTTAACGAACGAAACACACCACCGACCTCTTTTTAACGACTACTTGAAACTATTTTGAGATGGGAACTACAAACACTTTACACGGTTTGATGAAATGAAAATAGATGCCCTCTGCCTCTCTAATGAAGAGGATGCAGGAGGATATCTTGTTTTCATGATCTGGTTGACAGATATACAACACGCGATGCTGGCTCGGGAAATGGGAACTGGGAAAATGGGAATGGGGGAGGGGTGTATGGGATATGATGGATGTCCCCCCCCGTCTTTGATGAAACCAGGCGTTGGTGGGCGGAGTCGATATGATCCTCCCCTTCTATCCCCCCATATCTGTTTTTACTATTAGCCCGTCGGCTATTAGTAGACAGGGTTTTTCTTTTTTAGTTTTATGATGACCATGATGACTCTCTTGCTTATTTATTTGTTAACTTTTTTTGTTGGTTATTGTTTTTTTGGAACGTCCTTGTTTTCTAAATGGGGGCTTTTTTTATTATTATGTTGCCATTGCCGTTGTTGATGTTGCGGATTTGCTTGGTTGATAGAGTAGCAACGCTTTTTTTTGGAATGATGTGATGATGAGGGGACAATCAAAAGCTTTTTTTGTGTTGAACTTTGTGTGTGCGCTTTATGGGGAACGTGCGTGATATGATTTGATATGTGATCTGTGATGTGGTCGGACGTCCGTATTGATCTACTGCCCATCCATGCTGATACTGGGCAGAGGAGGTAGTAGGGGAGTAGAAGCATATCGAACTCGACGATATTATTGCCAGGTCCCGCTCAAGCATCTTATTTCGACCTCCTACGCGTGCCTCATCTCGCGATATCGATGACATGTCCACCCCATGGGGTAAATGAAGGGGCCTCTCATATGAAGCTTAGCAAAGCTTATATAGCCCGTCAATTCAAGCAGGTATGGGGAAAGCAGCGCATGCACATTTTCTGTGTCGAAAACACGGACCTCCCAAGAGGATATTGGGGGGACCTGGAGAGAGTTTGGCTGTATATTTAGTATTCAGAGTGTCGTCTTGTTTGACTCTCTCCCACCTGCCATTGGAACTCACTCCCCAGCACGAAAATGTGAACACCAGCACCATCCATTACCCAGGTTTCAACATCACCACCAAACCCCGTACAGCTCAATTAAGCACCCCTTCTCCTATAATACAATTTCCCTATTACTATATAAAAAATCCATCAATCCAAACCCCAGCCCCAAATACCCCGTATCCCCCCCCCCCCCCCCCCCCCCCCCCCCCCCCCCNGTCACGTGCACCGTTCAAGCGCGGTAATCCAGCCGGGTCTCAGGATGTCCTGTGTACTACACCACCACAATATGACGAGGTTGACCATTCTGTGTATCCCGAGGAGCTCGTAAAAGGCGGGGAAAGCTGCCTGCTTTTGATATCCTTTGTTTTTCTTATAAAGTGCGGTTTTTATTTAAAGTTTGACTTGATTTGACTTGCTTTGATATACGTAGTGCTCTCGTGTTACATTGTTTGAGAGAGAGGAGAGATTGGAAAGGTATGTTTACGTCCTGGTTGCTGGAGTGGTTTTTTTTTTTGGGGGGGGGGGGGGGGGNGGAGAGATATCCAACACCGCGCTCCTGGCGTTGGGTTTTACAATCATGCAAGACTTGAAGTACTCGCTCACTAACACACCACCGCCAGTTCACCACCACAACCACAACCACCAAAATGCCACCCCACGCCCAAGACGCCCTCCAACACCTCTCCCTCACCAACCCAGAGGAATTCTGGACCTCCCAAGCCGCCAACCTAACCTGGCACACGCCCCCCACGCGCGCCCTAACCCGCACCACCAAGACCCTCCCCAGCGGCAAATCCCACGAGCACTGGGAGTGGTTCGCGGGCGGCGAGATCTCGACCTGCTATAACTGCGTCGACAGACACGTGGAGGCTGGGAATGGGGATAGCGTGGCGATCTTTTGGGATAGTCCTGTGACGGGGGAGGGGGAGGGGGGGAGGTGGACGTATAGGGACTTGTTGGAGGAGGTGGAGGTTTTTGCTGGGGTGCTGAGGGAGGAGGGGGTAAAGAGGGGGGATGTGGTGTTGGTTTATAGTAAGTCCTTCTGTCTCTTTGCTGTTTGGCTGTTTGGCTTTCCCCGTTCCAAATGGCGGGATTCATATGGAGTTGCAATGGGGAAAGAGAAAGCGGTAAACTAACACCTATCAGTGCCCATGATCCCCGCAGCCCTAATCGGCACCCTTGCCATCTCCCGCCTCGGCGCCATCCACGCCATCGTCTTCGGCGGCTTCGCCCCCGCCGCCCTCGCCCAACGCATCGACGACTCCAAGCCCGTCGCCATCCTCACCGCCTCCTGCGGCATCGACGGCTCCAAGCCAGCAGTGAGCTACACCCCCTTCGTGCGCGAAGCCATCGCCCTGTCCTCCCACAAACCCGCCAAGACGATCATCTGGCAGCGCGACCAGCTGCGTTGGAGTCTGGATAAGGCGGCGGGGGAGAGGAATTGGCAGAGGAGTGTTAGGAGTGCGCGGTTTCGGGGGGTGAAGGCGGGGTGTGTGCCGGTTAAGTCGGGGGATGGGTTGTATATCATCTACACCTCCGGCACGACGGGCCTGCCGAAGGGGGTGTTGCGTGAAGCGGGCGGTCACGCAGTGGGGCTGGATTTATCGATTCGCTACACCTTTGGCATTCGCGGGCCGGGGGACGTGATGTTCTGCGCCTCTGATATGGGGTGGGTGGTAGGACACAGTTATATCCTCTACGGCCCCCTCCTCGCCGGCGCCGCAACGGTGTTGTATGAAGGTAAACCGGTCGGGACACCTGATGCCGGGGCGTTCTGGCGGATCATCGAGGAGTACAAGGTTAACACGCTCTTCACTGCTCCGACGGCGCTGCGGGCTATCAAGCGCGATGATCCTGAGAATGCGCGACTGCGTGAGGTGGGCGCGAGGGGGGGGTTGAGGTCGCTGAATGCGCTGTTTTTGGCGGGGGAGAGGTCGGAGCCGAGTATTGTGACTATGTATCAGGGGTTGCTTAAGGAGTTCGCGGGGAAGGGCGCGGAGGTGGTGGATAATTGGTGGTCGTCTGAGTCTGGGTCGCCTATCTCGGGGATTGCGACGTTTCCCAATGCTGTTGGGGCTGGGAGGGGCGCGGAGGGGAGGGGGGAGATGTTGGCAGTGAGGCCTGGGGGGGCGGGGAAGGCGATGCCGGGGTTTGATGTCAGGGTTGTTGATGATGAGGGGGTTGAGGTGAAGAGAGGGACGATGGGGAATATTGTTATGGGGTTGCCGTTGGCGCCGACGGCGTTTAGGACGTTGTGGGGGGATGAGGAGAGGTTCTATGAGGGGTATCTTGAGAGGTTTGGGGGGAGGTGGGTTGATACGGGGGATTCGGGGATGGTGGATGAGGAGGGGTATGTTTATGTTATGTCGAGGTCGGATGATATTATCAATGTTGCTGCGCATCGGTTTAGCACAGGTATGTTTCCGTCTCGTTGTTCGTTGTCGTCGACTGGTCGGGGGAATGTCTGTATGAGATGAGAGATAAGAGATGAGGAGAAAGGAAAGAAGCTAACAAACACAGGCACAATCGAACAAGCCATCTCCTCCTCCCCCCTCATCGCCGAATGCTGCGTCGTCGGCATCCCCGACGCCCTCAAAGGCCACCTCCCCTTCGCCTTCATCACCCTCTCCACGCCCTCGCACCCCACCTCCGCCACTCCCTCCGCCGCCGTCTTCGCCGAGATCCAAAACCTCGTGCGCTCGCAGATCGGGGCTATCGCGAGCCTGGGAGGGGCGATCCAGGGGAAGAATATGATTCCCAAGACGCGGTCGGGGAAGACGCTGAGGAGGGTGTTGAGGGAGTTGCTGGAGAATGGGGTGGAGGGGGAGTTTGAGAAACAGGTCAAGGTGCCGGCGACGGTGGAGGATGCCGGGGTGGTGGAGGTGGCGAGGGGGAAGGTGAGGGAGTATTTTGAGGGAGGAGGGGCGCAGAGGCATAGGGCGGTTGAGAAGGCGAAGTTGTAGGCCGGAGGGGGATGAGGGTGTTGGTTGGAGATGGAGGTGGAAGAGGAAGGGGGGATGCGGCAAGTCTAGCTATCTCCTCGCTGATACGCGTGAAGGATGTCAGGAAAAGTGATGAGGTCATATCGTAAACAGAGTCGTTCCAAACAAACAATCCGATGCCACGGCTCAGACGCGCATGCGTGAGTCAATACCGAGGCCAAGATACGAGACCCAAGACATACATGATCCATCTTATCACAGACACACATCCATCCCATCCCCATCCCCATCTCACACCATGTCCCACATTTACGTAGTCGATATCAACAGACAGGTAACGTACCGAGCGACACGCTCGACAAGCATATGGTGCATGATACTTGCCTTATCTCGCTGTTGGTGTTATCTCGCATCGCCTCGTATGTATGTGTGTTAGCCGGATAACTCGTTCCGCGGCCGGGCGGAGGGCCGCGGCATGCTCGGGATTGTAAAGCGGAGTCTTGGCGTGGGTTGTTAAACCTGTTTGTTGCTATGGTATTGTTACTGTTATCGATGCGTCGGCCGTCGGAACGGAGGATCTACGGCAACAGCTGTGATAGTGATGGTGGTGTGTGGTGGTTGCTGTTGTTTTGCGCCACCCCACTTCCCTAACCAAGAAAGAGAGGGAAAGGCTAGATGGGATGAAATGAAATGAGATGAGATGGGACGATGGGACGATGACTGACACGGAAGGAAGGAGGCTCGTATTTGTGTGATTACCTACGGAGTCGGAGTAGAGTATTATATGTCCACAGTTGGGTATGGAGTAGCAGTGGGGAGTGAGTGGGTAGGGGAATAAGAGTAGAATTTTTATCGTACTCTTGCCGCTGTGGAGATGAGATGGGTGAGTGATTGATGCGTGCATGGTTTCTGCAGTTATTCCGGAGTGCGTAGCTGTGTATTGGTGGTGGTGATGGTGGAGGTGGAGGTGGAGGTGGAGGTGATGGTCTCGTGTGTGGTGTCAAGTGTGTCTGTGTGGTGGTGGTGGTGGGTGGTCTAGACGGTGAGCAGGGATAGGTGAGTGGGGAGATAAGGGGAAATCGATATTGAGGCTGGAAAAGAAAGAAGGAAAAAAATAAAATAGGTCAATGCTGAGTGCCTAGCTGACTGGTTTTTTGGTGATGACTAGGAGCAGGGTCGGTGTGGTTGGTTGGCTGGCTTAATTGGAGAGTTCGGTGGCGGCGGTTTGAGTGGTTTGATGATGGGTGATTACTTATAGGTGGGTTGTTATTTATAGAGCATCGTATTGTTTATTAAACAGCAATGCAATATTGGAAGTTGTTAAAGCCGTTTTTACTGGAGGTTTACATATTGGTATGCTCTAATATTACAGTACGGAGAATTTCCTTGATCAAGCCGTGCCGTGTTGAAGGTCTAGGTTCAGCCACTGTCACAGCTACAGCTACGTACAGACAGACAGCGGTATGTGTGACAGCTCAGAGCTTCACAGCTGTGCTCTCGAGTCACACAGCACACTAGCCACTAATCACGCTTAGCGCTATTATTTCTCCAGTCCATCGGCCCATCAGTAGTCCAGTGGTCCAGTAGTCAAGTCCAGCCCAGTCCAATCCAGCCCTTCTGTACAGAGTGAGTGTGCCACAGACAATAACAACAACAACAGCTTCACCCACTCACCCACTGACCCACTCGCCCACTTCCACCACACAACTCGCTCTCACCGTCACGGGTGGTACCACACCACACCACCCCTATGGCTAAACCTGGCCTAGACCAACAGAACGTACCACTCTCCCGCAAAAACCCGACCAATGACCATCCCCAGGACAGCGCGTACCTGAAATTAGATGTGGGTCCTTACAAACACTAGTGGGATCGATATGGTGCAGACTAACGCCTTGGAGGTTTCCCCCCCTAGTGCTTGGGGGTATGATTAGGGTTAGCGTGGTGTTGGCATCGGTGTTTAGCGTGAGGGCTGTAGGGGTTTTACTTGGTCTAGTCTAGTCGGCTTTTTCCCTTTTCTGTGTGGGAAGAGAACAGCCGGGCGAGGAGGGAGCGAGAGGTGTGTGTGTGTGAGAGTGCGCTTTGGTACTGGATGGTAGTATGGTAGTACGGGTATATAGATGTACAGGCTCGTACCGTTACTTTTGGGTCGTACTTTAAGATTGCTGGGTCCACAAGTTCTCGGACAGAGGCAAATGGGAAATGGGATAAGATGAGGGTTACCGTAGGTGGGTGGCCGTGTGTGAGTTGGGGCATATTTGGGGATATTGGATACTATGTTATACTGTATTTGGGTGATATGGCATTGATGAGGGTGACCTGCTTTGGGGTGAGGTTTAATAAACAGGCGTGGACAGAAATAGAAGACGGAACGAAACAGGCGGGGAGTGTTGGGTATTCTGTGTGTTCTGTGTGTTCTGCGCATAGTCTTCAGTCTCCACTGTGTCTCTATCTCTGTATGTCTCTCTATCTCTGTCTATCTGTCTATCTCTCTGCCTCTCCCATCCATTGCTGCCTTCCACGGTATTTGGGTGTACTCTTCTCCGTTACGTAGATTCCCCAGCTTACTGTGTTGTATTGTCTACAGTACCACAGCATCCACACACTTTCTATGGCATGGCAAAGTACCCGGGTACGCCACCACACACACCAGTTCACCCAGTTCAGTCAGGCACAGAATCAACGGCACATCCGCTACCACCACTATGTCCGGGCCAAGTAAAGTAAAGTCACTGTATCCAAAAATACATCAACGCACTACCTTTTCTTTGTATCAATTCTATCTCGGTGCGTCTCATCTACATGCTACCCACACCCATCAACACCCTATCTCCACCTATCTATACCAAAAGGAAAAGTACCACCACACTATGGGTACAAACAACTACTTACGCCGAGAGTGCCCAAATCCCCTTCCCTTTCCCTTTTCCCTTCCCATCCCCAATCCCCAACCCACTCATCCCCCATCACACCCCAATAGTCCCAACCCCAATCTTATCCAGCCTAGCCACACCCACCCACCACACACACACCAGAGCCTTACCGTCCTCTCTCGAACTTTCTCCCTCTCCCACGATTTCTAATGTACCCTTCCGTACTGTACGTACCAGCTCGTACCAATCCATACCGTCCCGTACCTGACAAGCCCACTCATACCCACCAACACCCACACCCACATTCACTCCCATCTCACCCATCCCATCCCATCCTCTCCACCCTCTCCCCCCCATGTCTCCCCCCATCAACACACGCTTACCATTCCGTATAAGATCGTTTCCTCGCCCGACCCTTTACTTCTTTTCCTTCCTTCCTCACCCACACATTCGTTCACTATAACAACTCCAGACTTTTAGTCACTTACTTTCGTTAATACACGACCTCATCTACAACCATCTAATCAAACCACCTCAATAATCCCAATCTTCAAGATGCAATTCTCCGCCGCCGCCGTCGCCGCTGCCCTCGTGGCCACCGTCGCTGCCCACAGCAACGTCACCTACGTCACTGAGGTCCTCACCGAGTACACCACCTACTGCCCTGAGGCCACCACCTTGACCTACAACGACAAGACCTACACCATCACTGAGGCCACCACCCTCACCATCACCGACTGCCCTTGCACCGTCTCCAAGCCAGTCTACGTGACCCCAGTTGTCGTCTGCAGCACCTGGTAAGCTTTCATTCCTACACTCCCGATCTAGATCTCGATCGATCGAGAGGAAACAACGAGAACGAACAGCCAGCTAACATTCCTCCTCTCACAGCGCTCAGCCAGCCGCCCCAACCTACGTCAACTCCACCACCCCAGTGACCACCCCAGTCGCCCCAGTTGTCCCAGTTGGCACCGAGACCCCCCAGGCCACCCAGCCTCCTTTCGCCGGCAGCGCCAACCGCGCCGTCGTCGGCTCCGCTGCCAGCCTTGCCGGTCTCCTCGGCCTCGCTGCTTACATCTTGTAAGCGGTGAAAGCCTGTTGAGTTGACACGATGTACGATCCCTCTCCGACGGGACTACTGCCGCAAAAGACAAGAATCCGGCAGCACCGTTGACGCGCATACCTTTCTTGATATTGGACACAATTTATCGGCACCTGCGATTTCTTTTCGAGTTCATGAGACGGGAATTACTTTGAGGGAGAATGTGTGTGGATGGTGGAAAGCGGTCGGGAGGATTAGATGAGGGAGTCTTATTAATTAAAGATAATCGGTGTTTTGCATTGCTCTATGGAGTCTTATAATGTGTTCTCTAATTCATGGCCATCAATACTTTTATGTCAAAAAGGTCGCTACTATTCTGTCGTGTCTGTGGTTGATGGAGTGTGGGTTTGAGTTTTGGACGACGCTTTTTTTTCACTTCACTCAATGGATGAGCCGGAATCCTTTTGGAGGGAGCATCTGGATAGATGGAGGGCTCAGTTCATGAAATATGAAATATTTATACAGATTTATCGGACCTTGGTCTATTTAACTTCACCGTTTTACCAGCTCATTCCATCGATTCAATCCACTTCCCTCCCAAAACCTCACATTTTTTCACCTATGTGGGCACCATTCTTAGCCGTACCAAACTTTCTTCACAGCACAGCTCCAAAACAAACCTCTCGTAACAATAACAAAACAGACCCCCCCCGCCCCCCCAAGACCAACAGCCAATCCAAGAAACGGAAGAAAAAGAAAAATTCCCACCTCCGTCCCGCCGCCACTTCCCAAAAATACCATGCCAACTCCACTTCTCACAAATCCGCACCAAGCTTTCCCACACACGGTCTGGAACCCCCCCCCCGAGCGGAAAACCCTTCGCACCCTTCCTCCGCCCTACCGCGCTACCGCCCCATCGCTCAATACAGTCAACACTATCGAACCTCGTATCGCTCTCGCCCCCCCACAGCAGATGGGATGTCAGAGTCTCCACATAAAAGTTGCATCTACGAATTAAACCCGTCGGTTTGGGGGGGGGGGGGAGGTTTGCCTTGGTTTTGGAGATAGTGTGTACTGTATGTATGTAAGTAGAGGAGTTTTGCCGGGGGTGCCGGTGAGCCGCTTTCCTTTCTTCCAAAAAGAGGAAGAGGATGGAAAACAGGATTTTTGGTTTGGTACCGAGGGGAGTCTAGTTAGTCCGTAGATAGAGATAACATGGCACAAACGGAATAGGCAGCGGCATCAACACCAGGAGCTGGATGCGGATGCGGATGGGATGCGGATAACCAGGTTTTTAGACGGATATGCCCGACAGCTATGCAATCCAGTACTACCAATCCAGAAACCCGCCGTAGCCTCTCTTTTGCTTTTCGCATTTTGTATTTTCTTACCGCGCATTTTTATGCCCCGCGCCGGGTCCTCCGGATCCCCGGCTTCGGCGTCCCGTTCTCCCGTCCCCCGTCCTGGTGTTCCCAATCTATCACTCTGAGTGAGTGAGTGAGGAGTCAGCCTCACCCCTCCTCCTCACCCACGGGATCTACTCGATAAGCCCGCCACCCACCACCACCAGTGGCGGCGATAAGCCTCCCACCTTCCTGCCTACCATCACAAGATCTCCGAGGATGGGATGGCTATCATATCAGTACCCATCTACGTACCATACTGTACCGTCGTAGAGCTGATAAAAGAAAAGCTGACACTCTTGCTGACATGAACGCTTAGCGCTTTAGTGGACGGTATATCGATAGCCAGGCTACGCTAACGCAGGGGCGGGCTGCTGACTGCATCGCTACGGCTGCGCTGGACAGGGTAAGGGAAGGTGGTGGGTGGTGGGTGGTGGGTGGTGGGTGTTTGTGAAGGAGCGGATGAGGGCCGATTGGGCTGTGAGGGGGGTGGTGGACAATACTTACTGTACAAGAACAAAAAACAGGACAGGACGGGATGGGGGGATATGATAGTTACGTTACTTGTGCAGCGCTACACGTGATTAGTATTCAATAGTCCGTTGACTCAAGACAGTACATACGTCACTGAATCAACCAAGGAAGGAAAGTCAAGCAAGTTCAACCCATCCAAAAGTCTTATATTCCCTTCCATCCCCTCCTCCCCCTCCCCTGCCTTGGACACTCCGTATAAACCTACAGACGACACAAAAAAACATGGGCTTGTATACAACAACAACAACAACAACAACAAAAAGATGAACGGAAAATTCAGCGAGACACCCTCCAGCAAGGGCTCCCCTCCCGAAAAATGAACGACAAGAATGGTATAATACTCCGAAAATAAAGCTCAACAGCAGCAGTAAGGTCCCAGCCCCCCTTTCCCCTTTCCCCCCTCCCTTTCCTCCAAAGCAAAATGTTTTGGGGTTTCCAAAAATCAATAATGTAAAAAGATATGCGCCACGCCAGTTGTTGTCTCCTCCGTCGATGGTTGCCCATCCCCAACCCCTCTCTCCTCCCTCTCAACTCAGTTCTCGTAACAGACGAACAGAGTAGAGTGAGGTAAATTAACCCTCCCCCGCTCTAAAACCCTCTAAAAGGATCATCCCTCCCGCCTCTCATATCCTCCTCCCCCGCCGTCCTACTTCCCCCATACCAATCCTCCACATCCGTCGGCGGATACGCTCTCCTCCCATAATAACTATCCCTGTTCCGACTCCTCCTCCTCCGCTCCTTACTCCTCCTCCTATTAGCACCCGACCTCGTCGAACCAGCACCCATCCCTAAATCATCAATCTGCACCGGGTAATCGTTGTCCGTCCTCGGGAACGCAAGGGGACTGATAAAAGCCTCCATCCTCACCGTGCCGACCGCTTCGAAGAAATTGTTCACCACAGCCCCAGGCCGCGAGGATGCGTCAGAAGTGCGGATGGAGGTGCGGTTGGAGTTGGACATTCCGTTGGAGAAACTAATACTGTTCCCGCCCATTACCGAACTGGAGAGCTGGGACGCGGCATACACGTCACTCGATCCATTGGTCCCAACGCTCATCCCCGCCGTACTACCCGCAGGCGCGTGCCCGTAGTTGACGAACCCCCCGCCACCGCCGCTATTACTGCTCCCGCCTCCCGACATGGGGCCGCGCTCGGAGAAACCGCGGAAGGACAACGGTGGCGGGATGCGCGAGCCAGTGTTGCTGCGCTTGCGGCCGTGGCCGATCCCGCTGATTAGGGCGCGGTCGGTGAAGCGTGGGACAACTGGGGGATCAGCGGCGTCAGGGACGAAGCCGTCGAGACCCGAGGAGATGCCAATGTCTTTGACGCTGTGGTCGGTGGTGCTGGCGCCACCACGGGTGCTGGTGTCGGTGCGGATGCTGTACTCGCCTCTATGGATGCTCGACTGTGCTGTTGTCGGTCCGGATTGCGTATTGAGGATCGTGCGTCCTTTAGCGACGCGGATGGAGTCGCGGATGGGGTGTTTCTGAAGGCGGGCCCCGTTTTGGCGGAGGATGTCAAAGTTGCCGCTTTCGATTGGGGGTGGGTGCGGTGCCATCACCTCGGGGATGGCTTGGGATGAGTGTGCGAGGAAAGATAGGGCAGTCAACCAGATGTAATGGCGTTCTCGTGATGTTGCTGTGAATTTCAGAGCTCGTGCCGGGGTCAGGATGAGAATGGAGCGGTTGAAGAGATTATTAACACCTTTCGGTGCCGCATTATCATCCTTGACGTCCAAAACGGATTGAATCGTTACTGTAGCTTTGTTAGATACGAACATAGAAAAGGAGTTGATATTGCTTACACTTGCGACCACTCTTCCCCATGAGAGCAGATCCGGAAGTAGGCTGTTTACTACTCCACATGACTGCTCTCTCGTACGGCGCCAGCCAAACCCAGCGCTTATGACGAACGCCATTCGACGCATCGCCATCCAAGGCGTTTGACTCGGGGACTCCGAATGACTTCCTCCTCCTGACGTATTTGAACATCCACTCTCCGACCATCGTCTGGGCAATCGCATCAACCACGCTAGTGGCCTGAACAGAGCTACCGGCAGATTGGTTCGTTTGAAACGTATTCGCAGTGGTATTCGACGGCTGCTTCCTGTGTGTGCTGTACCCGTACGAGCTTCGGTTGTCACGGTGTCCCATGAACGGCGATGTGATTTCGTTGTTCGGCATTGGGGGTAGCTGTGGGCTCTCCGGAGCTTCTGTCGACGGTGAAAACGGCGGCGGGGATCTGCTCCCACGGCGTCGGGGCCTCCCACCAACATCAGGCAGGGCAGCAGCAGAACGGACCTTGCGGATGCTGTTAATCCGATGGTGTCCTCTACCGGAACGGCGAGACCAGGGTTCCCGAGTTGGACTCCTGCTTCCATCGCTGGGGGCACTCGCGCTGAAGGGGGGCTTTCTTGAGCTTGCACGCGTCGGAATAGGGAACGGAGGTTCCTTGATATCAGGTAGGCTAGGGCTACGAGAGCGGCCTTGATGCGCAGCAATTCCATTAGAAATAAGGGCAGCACGGCGCATGGTCGTCTGCTGTGGTCGAGCAGCTGGCATAACCAAGCTCAACGGCTTATCGAATTGTCGGATAGTTCGCGTCACGGCCGACTTTGCGCCATACGTACCCGAATTGTCTCGCGAGATAATCTCGCCATTGGCATCGTAGCCCCCTTGTGCTTGGCGGGCTTGCTTCTTCAAGTGGTTTGAGACAGCCTCCTCAACGGGTTCTTCATCTTCTGGAACAGATGTTGGCGCCGTAGACGTCCGTTTGCCTCTGTTAAGAGACTTCCTAGGTCTTGGAGCAGAGAGTGCTGTCCTGAAGTCGCTATCACTAAGATCACCATCGGCAAAATCATCCGCGTCATCGGAGCTGACATTATCGAAGCCAGCAAACAAGCTGCTAATGCGAGGAGGGCGCCTGATCTCCCTATCAGTCGAAATAGGACCATTATCATTGTTACCCGGATACGAATCGTGTGTCTCGGCTGCCATTGGCGGGGCAGGGGCTGCCCGCATAGGAACCGGCGGCGACGAAGGCGGATCTGCCATGCTCTGGTTGCTCGCCTTTCGTCGTGGGTTTCGAGGCGGTGGCACCACACCCGGTGTGAAGAAGCCGGCAGACTGAGCTGACGGTTCAGGAGACGGAGGGCATGATGATATTGATGAGGGCTGTAAGTGCAGGGGAAGTAAATTCAATCGCTTATCAACTCTAATTTCCTCCGTTTGCACGGAAGCAGAGCTGTACGGAGCGGCAACCTGCAGGGAGACTTGGCACGCAACGTCTTTAAAGTACTGTGGTAGCAGCGATTCTCTAGGGGTTGCTGGCCTTGACGTAGGTGGGTGGATTGAAATTGATGGGATTGTTGGGGGTACAGGGGGTGCCTTGGTCACAAGTGCCCATTCACCTTCGGTCTGTGTCGAGATCGAAATCATACATTCCTTGTCCACTTCCGAGACAGCGGTCGGTGTCGTGGGAGTCCTTGGTGGGCTGGGTGGCTCATCGACAGTCTGGCACGCACTAGAGACCATTGTATCCGCTGGAATGGGAGCGACCAGGGGAATCGGAGTACTCGCTCGGACACGTTTGCGGCGTTGGTTGGCCTCCGTCTCTCCCCCTTGGGCATTGTCAACTTGTCTCGGTTGCGGATCGGCCGCGGGATCTTGTAGTACAGCTGGGTTCGAGGCAGATGAGGCAGGTGGAGAATACTGTGTGCTGGAATCAACATAATCAGGCTTACTGGGCACCAAGGTTTCGTCTCCTTCCGCAATGCGCCCTTCGAGCTTCTCCAATACGGACTGGTTGGCAAGAAGTCGGCCGCGGGCAACGCTACCAGGCCTCCTGACGTTCACGCTCTCAATGCTCTGGGTGTGCTTGTGGGTCCTTGACATCATACTATCGCGGCTGAGATTGCGCCTATGTGTTGTGGAAAGAACGCTTTCACGTCCATGAATTGTCGAAAGCACGCTCTCGCGCCCGTGAGTCGTGGAGAGAACGCTCTCGCGCCCATCCTGGTACATCTGCGACAGCTCGTCGTCGTCTCCGAAATCGAGCTCATCGGCAAGACTCATACCATTCAGTTTAGACCCGTTGTTAGGGAGCATCGAGAAGCGGACACTGTTTGTCATGCTCATAGAGCGAACGCTGGCCGTGTCACTACCATGGCCTCCGAGCTCCTCAGCCTCGGACTCTTGCAAGGGATGGCTGGCTTGGTACGCTGCAACCTCATCGAGGACAGTCTTTAAGCGTCCTTCAGCTACATGGACCTTGCGTTCCAGTTTCCTACGCTCATCCTCCCACGTATCTTTGTCCTGTGCCCACAGGCCGTGAACCCTATCGGAATCCACCTCCTGCGCCCGAACCTTCTTCTGCGAAGCATCTAGACGCCTTTTAATATCGGCAACGCTTTCCACAGCTTCATCTCGCTCTCTTGCCAGCTCTCCGAGCGCAGAGGATGTTCCGCCCTCCAGAAGGGCTAGTTGGCGCTTTAAAGATCGATTCTCCTTTGCATTGGCAGACAGTGTGGTTGAGAGCTCTTCCACCTCGCCTTTCGACGCATGGAGATTCTCTTCCAACCCCTCAATGGCTCGTATCTTCTCCTCCTGGTCCCTTCTCAGATTGAGAATTTCCGCGACCAGGTTCGCGTGGAGTGTAGGGGTGAAACGTCTCGGGTCGAGTATGGATATGTTTTCGTCGGTGGTCACGTCTCTCGATTCCCTTCGGTTGTGCATCTCTGCATGGGGTATAGGGCCCGGCGACGAAGCGTGCACTGGCGATACAGACTTCTTCCGCCTTGAGCGTCGAGAGTGACGCGACGAGTTCCTACTGGGTGTATCTACGGGCGTAGGCAACGGCCGCTGAGTAGCCGAAGCATACTCGTCGTCCGTCTCCCACGCGTTCATCTTGCCCGTCGGAGGGTTGCTAATGTCATTTGGTTCGTTTCGTTACGGCGTTGGTTCGCCGGTCCGTATTGGTATGCCTGATAGAGATTCGATGCCGAGTCTGATAACTGTATAACGCTGGAGAGAACTGGCGGGGTATGATGGGATAGATGGACGAACTGCGAGTAACCGTTAGCGCGTGTGAACAGCATCAATGTCTAGCATTCTGGCAAAACTGACGAGTCTACTCCGTATATCCTCAGGTACGATTGTTGACAAGGGGTAAAAAAGTGCTCTACAGCAACTGGCGGCAGATAACAAGGAGATTCTCAAAAACGAAGGGCTCCAGCAAATCGCAGAGAGAAGGCGAGAGTAGGAATAAAAGCTCGAGTCAACTCGAGATGAAGAATGCGGATGAAAGTAGAAGAAGCTGAGTAGAGTCAAATCGACCCAACGGCATCTGGTGGAATTGTGCTGCTGTTAATGGTGGAGCGAAGGCGTTGCTTGTGAAGGGGGGTGGTCCAAGCTGGCCAGACGGGATTAGGATGGGGTGGGTGGGATGTGAAGTAAGGTACAGGGACCGATTTAGGAAGTACCTCGTCGTAGGCCTGTCGCAGGGCGCACTAATTGGTAGATTCGCAAGTCGGCAGTGTATCCCATTGGGGCACTTGAGGGGGGCAGTTGGGGGGGAAGATGGGGGTAGTACTGTAAATGTAGTCAAAGGGGGTCGTTATGGGGAGAATATGCAGCGTTCTCGAGCTGTGGGATGTACTCGGGTATGTCCAGGACAATATCGGTATAGCATGAAAGGTGGACGCGAAAAGCGAAGACCGAATGATGCACCAATGCAATGATCTGAATAGTGCGAGGGAGGGAGCGAGGGAATCGGACGGGAGGGGAGCGCAGAATAGAGTCGCGCCGAGTTGGGTGTCGAGAGTGCTCCGTACGCAGTAATTCTGTGACCCTGCAGTGCTTGCTGTCTCTATTCCTAGCCTTTGCTCCTGGTGATTGTTTATTGCCCTTGCTAACCCCCTTGTTCCTGTTGGAGTTGGCGTTGGCGTTGGTGTTTCCCCCTTACCCTTCCTGTTGGAGTTTGTGGAGATTTCGTTTCTCCCAAATTAAAGGGTGGATTTGTTAGCGTGTTTGAGATGCATGCGACCTTAATGTGATTGCGACTGTGATTGACACGGACGATAATGTGCGGCCCTGTGCAGCCCCAAAGGGAAACGTGCACAACAGTAATTTAGTATAACGGGTTGAGGAATGGAAGAAGCAGGATAGAAGGTATTGGTGTAGAAGATGCAGGTTTGATTTTGCTGTGTGTTGTGTTCTGCGTTCTGTGTGTTCTGTGACCCTGTACTCTCTATCACCCGTACCTTAACCCCTTACCCCTTACTTTGATAGGTTCGGAGTATATTATGATATATGTCGTGCTAGATTGGGCGTGTATTGGCCTCTATATGGGCTATTCATAGTGCTATTATATTCATTGTATCGTAACACAGATGTGCTGTACGTACAGAGAGTGCGATAAGGTGCTGGAAGGTACTGTACTGCACTGCATTGTACGCTCTCCTGTCTAGCTGTGACAAAAACTCCTGACAGCTCTCCCCAATCCCGTCATCCCGCTGCTCCCCGTTCCTGCCGAGCTCCTTTTTTTTTTGTTCTCTTCCCTTCCCTCGTCCCGAGCCACAGCCAAGTTTGACCCGTTATACCAGCCATAGACAGCGAAGAACCAGAGAAAGAAACGGTACGCTACCAGTGTCAGCCAGCGTGTGTCAGCCACTGCCAGCCACTGCCAGCCACTGCCATCTTACATAACTGTACTGACTGTATGTACTGTAGCGAACTGTACAGTACGTACTGTACTGCACCATCGCCCACCACTCACCTCATCTGACCCAACAAACATTTAATCATACCACGCCCACACAAACCACCCGCAATACCACCCACAAACCACGCGTATTCAACCAAATCTACGGGTTATCCCAGGGAAAAAGTAGTAGGAAATAGTAAGGGAGCAACAACGAGGAGTAAGGGATTACTGTAGGGGGCCAGATCCACCTTTGCTTTCCACGCCGTGCTCATTCATACCCATCTCCATTATCTCCAGCAAGGGTTCACCACTCCGGCCCTTCCCCGTTCCCACTCTTTCCCACTCTTTCCCACTCAGCAGGTACTCTAATCCCTGATACAGCGTTGTCCCGTGTTATTTACGGCATAGTTGATTTCTCTAGCTGGTGCTCTTCTCCTAACTGCGACTCTACTGCACTCCACTTTTGTATACCGCGGAAGAAAGTACCAGTACACGTACCAACGGTGCTCCATCCCTTCCCCTACACTGGTTTTTAGAGGGCCCATCGCCTAATTCGGCATCGCTGAACTTCTCCGGGATGCTGCCAAGATATAAGTAGCCGTTCCGCCAAGATATAACACTTTCAGCCTCGTCATTGTGACCGAAGCCTCGTCATTGTGACCGAAGCCTCGTCACTTTTTATCACAATCAGAATCAGAATCAGAATCCATGCCGCCAGTGGCATCGTCAATCTCCTCCTAACAATGAAGGAGCGGTCGTCGCCACAGATCCCCATATCCTTCCTCAATCCGACAGCGCGGAAGCGACCCATACCCCAGCCTTCCACGCGTCCTAATGCTCCCTCTATCGACGACGGACGCGCAAATGCACAACCGCCCAGAGCCAAGACTGAGGCTGATGGTAGCCAGAGAGTCAAAGATGTCCATCATCTGTGGCGCTCGAGAGACAATCGAAAAGGTACGTCTACCGTCATCAATGCACCCTCTTTAACAGCTCCAGCTTGCTAACCAACTCCAACAGGCAGGCACGCCATAGCCGTCACCCCAGACGCCGAAGGCCAATTCCTCGCCCCTCCATTCTCCAACTCTCTCCGACCAATCCTCCACAACCTCTGGCGCATGCTCACCTACTATCCCATCTGGGATGTCTCCTATATGGTCGCGCAATGGTTCACCTGGGGCTCGGTAGTCTGGGTCATAAACTCTTTCCTCGTATGGCTGCCCTCCGTGCGCCCCTCGTCTGCCTTCCCCGGCGAAGCCACAAACGGCGGCGGCATCTCCGCCTTCATCGGAGCCACCATCTTCGAAATCGGCAGCGTCTTCCTCATGATCGAAGCTGTCAACGAGAACCGCACCCAGTGCTTCGGCTGGGCATTTCACGAGGCACTCGAGGAGAATGGACTACTGAGTCTCCTCCCCAGCAACGACAATTGCACGCACCACCACCCCAACAAGAAAAACCTCGTCGGAAACCGCAAACTCCCCGCCACGGGCGACACAACGCAGAAACCAGCAGCACCCAAGAAATTCGCCGAAGCAAAACTCCGCGAGACCTGGATCTGGTTCCCCTCCCTCCACGAGCTGCGGCACCACTACATCCGCGAAATCGGCTTTCTAGCCTGCTCCGCCCAATTCCTCGCCGCTACAATCTTTTGGATCTCCGGCTTCACCGCGTTACCGTCCATCCAGTCCTCTCTCTCCCAGCCCGCAATCGACGGCGCCTACTGGGCGCCCCAAGTCATCGGCGGGACGGGCTTTATCGTCTCCTCCCTCCTCTTCATGATCGAGACGCAGTCCGCGTGGTGGAAGCCCGCGCCTCGGGTGCTGGGGTGGTGGGTCGGGGCGTGGAATTTGGTGGGGGCGATTGGGTTCACGATGTCTGGGGCGTTTGGGTATTGGAAAGGGAGTAAGGGGGAGTATGAGGCTGGGTTGGCGACGTTTTGGGGGAGTTGGGCGTTTTTGATTGGGAGTGTTGTACAGTGGTATGAGAGTTTGGTTAAGCATCCTGTGGAGAGGGATAGGGGTGGGGGGGAGGCGGTGGTGGATGGAGAGGGACGGGGTGGTGGTGATGTGGAGGGTGGTACAGGGTAGGAAAGGATTTTGAAGGTATTTTGGTTTGACGACGCATATGTTTATTTAATGATAGGCGTTTCGAGATTTATTAACGCATATATGTATATATTGTTGTACAATAGATATCTTGGGTTCGTTTTATATCGCTACGCGTTTGTTATTATAACACGGTGAATTATATAATTATACATATTCACTGTAAATATTGAACGAGAAGGAAGATAAAAATTAAATATAACTTTACACAGAGTTATAGAATAGAGATCTGGGCTTCTATATTTTTACAACAAGTTTTGTTACTACTTTACACAATTTCGAAGTCCTAAAAAAAAAATCCATCACGTGCATATTTTGACAATCGGTCATTAGGCAACGGCAATCGGCCAGCCGGTTCGAGCAACATGGGCCGAGATTCTGGATTTAATTGGACTAACACATCTAGCATCTCTCATGTTTGCTCAGAGTTGCGTATATCACACTTGGCAATGCCTACTCTATAGCGCTCGCCGGCCCCCATAGCGTTCGCCGAACTCTACGGGGTCCGTAAGACGTTAGCGTCAATATCCCACTATGGCGATCGGCCGCCTTATTTTTTTAGGACATGTGCTTCAAGCACCAACAACAGGAAACTAAATCGATTTTTAAGTTACCAGATACTCCAAGAATAAGTGGTTGGAGTGAGTCATATGGCGAAGGACCTTTTCGTTCATTTCAGGTTATAAATTCTGGTTATAAATACAAGCGTAATTTTCCCTTACGCTCCTCTCATTTCTTACTCCCTATACCCAGCAACCACTTCTCAAATCCATTCTTTCTACTACAGCCATGGCATCCACGGACGTTATTTCTCAGGTGCTTGACTCTATAACTTCTACGAAGTTGCAGGAGCTTTCAAAATTGCGGGCCAACTTTGAAAATGGCAAAGCCGAGCTTCTGGAGTTGGTGAATGCTGAGAAGCAACAATCTAAGAGGGTACTCCTACTTCTCGAGAGAGGCGAAAAGCTATGCACCCTAGAAGAACTCGGGGGTGATGCAGTTTTTTCCGCCGAGGGTATCAGATGCTTCATCAAGCAAGCCCAACATGATCCGTCAGTCTCGGTGAAGCTGCAAAAGGAATGGGAGGAGGATATCCGCAGGCGCCTTGATGTCAACTCTCTTCGCTTCGAGTACGCTGAAATGTATGGGAATCTCGTCACGGAATGGCTCGAGAACCCTCTAACTAATAAGAACGACATGGACGGTTCCTCATACCAGGCAGTTGGCCGCGCTGAAATGCACGAACAACGTTCTACATGGGAATCCTACGTCTTTAAGCCATTCGAGACTGATACTGTTGCAATTAATTCCTATCTTGACAAGCTCTTCACGTCGTCGGAGTATATGGAAGAGCCGCTCAAGGTGCTCCGGAAATCGATCGAGACTTTTGAGAAATCTCTATTGACAAGAACGCAATTTGACGAGAAGTCTTTGAAGTGGATTATCGGAGGAATCTTAGGCAGCGATGGCATCACCGATGCCAAACGAACCGCGCTCACGGATTTCGCAAACAGCAAAACGGTTCTCCAGGAGCTGGCCGATGTGTTGAATATGAGGATGCGGAACTTGGACACGTGGAGCTGGGGTGCCGAAGGTACTCCTGTGGAGCAACGACGACAACTCAATGGACGATACCGGTTTTACCACGACGAGGATCTTCTGCAAGCCATGTTCCTGAGATACATCGGTTGCTCCTGGTCAGCCCACATGAAGACGGCATTGAAAAAGTTTGCCGAGTCCTCGAAAACGTGGATACGCCCACAGCCTGCCATGACCAAGGATGAGATATCACAGTGGAGCGAGTGCGATCAATCGCTACGCACTGCTCGCGAAGAGGTATCTGTCCAAGGTAAACGCGCAAAGATCTGGAGAGAGGACGTCTTCCTCGAGCAACTCCAGTCGCGCGCCGACGAAACTCCTCGCGCCTATAACGACAATAACAACGGCGACGATGACTCAGACGACGGCTCAGATGCGGACACAAAGAGCCCTCAGAAAATCATCCAAACGGTGCTAAGGCTACTTGGAACGGATATTATCATGAAAACTCGGCTCGGCGAAGATGTTACTGTTGTCCGCTCGGATTTCAAGTGGTTCGGGCCATCTCTCCCACACTCGACTATGTTCACGGTACTCCGGTACTATGGCGTCAGTGATCGATGGATTGGATTCTTCAAAAAGGCCCTGGAGGCCCCGATGCAGTTTATCGATGATGGGCCTGATGCCCCAGTCCAGGTTCGCAAGAGAGGGACGCCGATATCTGGTCCCTTGAGTGATATGCTTGGCGAGAGCGTTCTGTTCTGCCTTGATTTTGCTTTTAATCAGCGCACGAATGGCGTTTTTCTCTGGCGCCTACATGACGATATCTGGTTCTGGGGTGATAAGAGCACGTGCGAGACAGGTTGGAATGTTATGACTGAGTTTGCAGAGCTAATGGGTCTGGATTTTGCTGAAGATAAGACGGGGAGTGTTCAAATCGCTGCTTCTGGTAGCGAGTCGACACTGACGAGCTCCTCCGTGCTCCCTGCTGGTGACGTGGTATGGGGATTCCTCAAACTTGATGCAAAGTCCGGACGATTTGTTATCAACCAAAAGCAAGTTGATAAACATATCAAGGAACTCAGTCTCCAACTGAGCTCCTGCAAGTGTGTTTTCGACTGGATCCAGGCTTGGAATATCTACGCGAGTCGTTTCTTCAGTACCAACTTTGGGAGTCCCGCAAATTGCTTTGGCCGCGCACATGTCGATGAGATATTGGAAACCTTTGAGAAGATCCAGAAACAACTCTTTACCAACGAAGGTGACAACGTTACTTCTGTCATCAAGAAAATGCTATCTGATCGCTTCGACATCCAGGATATCCCCGAAGGCTATATATACTTCCCAAGTTCTCTCGGTGGCTTAGAAGTGAAAAGCCCTTTCATCAAACCAATTCTAGTCCGCGAATCCCTGCCAGCTTCGCCACAGATCTATATGGATGACTTCTTCCGCAATGAAGCACGCGTGTACAAGGATGCAAAAGAAGAATTCGAATCCAGGCCAGTGAAGAAGCCTCATTATGCTCAAGGCCATGAGGTGAACGACAGCGTTGAATTCTTCACCTTTGAAGAATACACCCGCTACCGCGAATTCAAATCTTTCGAGCTTTCTGAGGTTTTTGATTTGTTAATGGCGGAGCCGCGTCCGCGTTATCTCGAGTATTTCGAGGGTAACAGATGCGAGTATAACCGCTATGATGACCCCTATCACCGCTGGATCATGCAGTTGTATGGTGGGGAAATGGTTAGGAGGTTTGGCGGACTGAATGTTGTTCAGCCGGGCTTGTTGCCTATGGGGATGGTTACTATGTTTAAGAAGAGCCGGTTCCAATGGAGGGATTAGAATGGGACTTGGGTTTGGGTTATGTCGGATTTGAAGGAGAGGATCTGTGTGGAGCTGCTGCTTGGATGGTGAGATAAATATCCAAGGACCCGAGAGCATTGAAGGATCGATCATGAAAGGCGGATCGAGATTGTGGTTTTGCGAAGTGCTCGTATGCCACTCATAAGGCGGCGGCAGGCCGTATGTCGAGAGATGGGTGCTACATCCAAAGGGTTGATTGAACACTACAGCTTAGAATATAAAATAAAAATGTAATAATAGAAGAGACTTCACGATAAGAATGACAGAAACAACTGAATTTAAATAGTGGATTTAATTACGAAAAGGTATAATTGTCATATGAGTAATTCCATACTGCCAGCATCATGCAGCCCTTGCAGGGGAATTACAAATAACAAGGGGCTTTTGAGAATATAAATCATATGCGCCTGGTATCTGGTATATATAAATACCAAATATGATATCTTCTAGATATTCTATTGACAAAACAAACTCACCCCATCCCTATCCAACCCCCAATACAAACGTGCCAACCCCCTCTTCTACTAAAACCCCTTATTTCCCCCCAAACAACTTCCCCAACCCCTNCCTCCCTCCTAAACTCCTCATTCCACAACGCAACCGCCAGCCCCACCACCGAGCTCGGCTCAACAACAACCTTCATCCTCTCCAGCACCAGTCGCAGCGTATCCTTGATTTGCTCCTCAGTGACACTATACACACCCCTAACCAACTTCTTATCACTAATCACCTTCCACGGCCACGCCCCCACAGGCGTCCTCAATCCATCACCTATAGTAAGGGATTTCACCACCTCGATCCGCTTCCCAGCCGCAAGACCCCTCTTACAGTCATCAGCGCCCTCAAACTCCGGCTCAGCGCCAAAAACCACAATCCCCGTCCCCTCTGCACTCAGCGCCGTGCCACTCAACAACCCACCTCCGCCACAGGGGGTGATAATAGCATTCAAACCCCCCTCCCCCTTCCCCTCCTCCTTCTGGGCCTCGAGCACCTGCTCCTGCAACTCCAACCCTGCGGTCCCCTGTCCAATCATCACATGCGGGTGGTCGTATGGAGGGATCAGGCTGGCGCCGGTATCTTTGATGACGTCCGCGACGACGGCCTCGCGCTCGGGGGCTGTGGAGCCGCTGAAGAGGACGCGGGCGCCGTAGGATTGGGTGGCGGCTATTTTGGCGGGGGTGCTGATGCGGGGCATGACGATGTGGGCGGGGATTTTGAGGGTGGAGGAGGCGAGGGAGACGGCTTGGGCGTGGTTTCCTGGTTTGTCGCTGTTAGCTATTGTTCGGTATCTTATCTGCACTTCCTCTCATATTTTCCCAAAAAGACCAAGAGTGATTTCAAAGGTAGGCTGCGAACTGAATAGGAGGACTCACCACTACTATGCGTAACCACCCCTCTCTCCCTCCCACCCCCCTCCTCCCAGCCTTCACTCTCCACCAACCTCAGCAGAGCATGAAACGCGCCTCTCGCCTTAAACGCGCCCACCTTCTGGAAATTCTCGCACTTGAACCAGAACCTGATTTTTGGGTTTGCGGGAGCCTGCCCGGCCCAGGGCGTGCCTTCCAGCTCGGCGGCGGTGCGGGGGGTGGAGGCGAGTTGCGAGATATAGGTGGAGGTGAGGACGGGGGTGCGGTGGATGTAGGGGGCTATGAGGGTGTGCGCGGAGAGGACGGAGGAGCGGGTGAGGGGGAGGGAATTGGGGTCCGCCATTGTGGTGGTTGTGGTGGTGGGTAGGTAGGGGAATCTGGGGGTATAATGATGCAAAGGTATAGAAACCTGAGGGGTATGGGAATCTGAGGGTATATGAGTGGGAGGGAGGGAGATATATTATGAGCGTGAGGGGTTGAAGATATATTTTACGAAAGAGGTGGAGGGGTATGCGGGGTAAGCCTGGCGATGGTGTGCGTCTAGACCTATCCATACTAGTACCTGCATCTCTGCGCCCTGAAATCCACAGCTACCTGCCTCTTTAAGGCACAAAATAGGCTTTATTGTTCGTATGCCGTATTACTACCATACTTACAGCCAGGGTTGACCCCTCATAGAAGATATGCTGCCATGCATCTTCTCCGCACCATGGATTGCTAATCTTCAAACCCTAATACAATAACAGCGAGTCCCTCGGCGAGACCACCGACCCCACATTTTCTTCATGGAGAACCGACATTGACTGGGTCACCGAACACCGAGCCGAAAAACTGGATATCGGAGCATCTCCGAACAAATGGGGTAGGAGGGTATGGATCGTTTGGCAGGTGATTGCGGAAGCCGACTGCGGAGGATATGTGTGTGTCATATTGAGCTATTACGTCTTGGAATGCAGTGACACTTCACGTTGGCTTCACACATATGCAGTCATCAGGATATTATGTTTAGACTTTTTTTTAATGGAGTAAGCAACTTTTGCATTTTAGGCGTCATATCCGAGATATAGAACCGAGTTATAGTACAAACATGCGCCGTTCGAAAATAAATTCCCCCATCAACAAATCCTGCAATTTACCAACCACCAACCACCAGCGACCCATCAACCATTTACTTCTGGTTCTCTGGGCGGAGCGAGCGGACGGCCTTTCCGGCCCTCCAGATCTCGAGGTCGCGGATCTCCTGCATCTCAGCCTCGTACTTCTGTCTGTAGTCGGGCTGGGAGTTGTAGTCGAGGGAGCGCTGGGTCTCCTTGCCGGTCTTGACGGAGTCGTACAGGTCGTTGAAGACGGGCTTGAGGGCATCCTTGAACTTGGAGCTCCAGTCGATGGCACCGCGACGGGCGGTGGTCGAGCAGGCCTCGTACATCCAGTCCATGCCGTTGGCACCGATGAGAGGGTAGAGCGACTGGGTCGCCTCCTCAACGGTCTCGTTGAAGGCCTCAGATGGGGAGTGGCCCTGCTCACGGAGAACCTCGTACTGGGCGAGGAACATACCGTGGATACCGCCCATAAGGCAGCCTCTCTCACCGTAAAGGTCAGAGTAGACCTCCTTCTCGAAGGTGGTCAAGTACATGTATCCGGCACCGACGGCAACACCGAGGGCAGTGGACTTCTCGAGAGCCTTGCCGGTGACGTCCTGGTAGACGGCGATGGAGGCGTTGATGCCACGGCCCTCACGGAAAAGAGTGCGGACAGTGCGGCCGGATCCCTTGGGGGCGACGAGGATGACATCGACATCAGTTGGGACATCGACCTTGGTGAGCTCCTTGAACACGGGGGAGAATCCGTGAGAGAAGTAAAGAGTCTATGGAGTATTAGTAATGCGAATTTAGCCATTGGATGTAGATTGGATCTAGATTGTATGTACCTTTCCCTTGGTGATTTGCGGCTTGATGTGAGGCCAGGTCTCGGACTGGGCAGCATCGGAGAGGAGGTTCATGATGATGGTACCACGGCTGATGGCCTCATCGATCTCGAAGAGGTTCTTGCCCTCAACCCATCCATCTTGCTCAGCCTCCTTCCAGGACTGTCCACCCTTGCGGACACCGACGATGACGTTGAGGCCCTGATCTCTGGCATTGAGACCCTGACCGTGTCCTTGCGAACCTGAACGAAGTAGTTAGCAGTGCTCACGCAATCAATTGATGGAGCTCAACATACCGTATCCGATCATAGCAAGAGTGTCATCCTTGAAGTACTCCTACGAAATCGTAAGCCGAGGTCGCACGAAAAACCCAAAAAGGCGGTGGGATCACCAATTGGGCCGTTCGTCATCGGGGTGAAGACTTACCAGGAGCTTCTCACGAGGCCAGTCGGAGCGCTCATAGACCAGCTCTTTGTCGCCAGCAAAGTCAACGGTCTTGACACCACGGAACTGCTGGACAGGAGCTGCAGCTCTGGCAACAGCTGGCCTGGCAGCAGCATTGATAGCGGACACGAAGGTACGCTTGGCCACTGGCGCAGCGAACTGGCGTGCCAATTGGGAGCGGGCAGCTCGTGAAAGAGTTCGTGAAGCCATTTGTGTGTTGTGGTTCAATGGCTAAGAAAGATGGGGGGGCTTTTGATTCTTATAATAGTGAGTCAAGGTCTGTGGGGATACGTAGCTCGAGTATTGAATTTTTGAGGCCGATCTCGCTTCCCCGACGCCCCATAGCTAAAAAGCGCTAGTGCGGCATAATCACGTGTTTATGGGGTTGCGCTGCATTGGGAACGGTAGTTACTCCACAACACTCGCCTAACCACAACGCCATCATTTTAGAAAGTGGTTCTTGATGGATATGATGACCATGGGAGATCATCAATTGGCCGGGTGGTGTAGTTGGTTATCACGTTTCGTTAACATATTTCAAATGTGCCGAAAAGGTCCTGGGATCGAACCCCAGCCTGGTCATTTCTTTTTGCCATTCCCGGTGACTCAAAGTTGATATAAAACTAGAATCGAGAAGGTGTTATTTTTGCCGCCGAAAAGTCGGAGAAAGAGACCGTGCATAACAGCTACTAAGAGGATCAGAACAGCCCCTAGGCACCGTTATCGCTCAAGCTGATCTCAGCAACTATAAACAAGATGACGGCTTTGAATGACTCAGTAACTATGAGTCTTTTTTGATTAGCCAGTCACTCAAAGGGTTAGTTTTAACAGTACTGTTGTCTTGATATTGCGCGGGAATCTCACTAACTATAAAAAATATGACGATTTTGAATTGCTTAGTGACTATGAGAGCCGTTTAATTAGCTAGTCACTCAAGGATTAGCCTGAAGGGAGGAGATCTATTAGTTTTAGCAGCGCCATTTAATTAGTCGGCCACTTAAAGATTAAGCCAAAGGGAGGAGGAGACCTGTAGGTTTTAACAGAACTATAGTTTTAATTTATCTATAGCGGCAGAAATGTCAAAATCTGGCATTAAAATTAAGGCAGACAGGATAGCTGGTCCTAGAAGAATGCAGCATCCACAGGCTACCGTGCCTAATGAGGCATGCCTCGTTGACAGAAGAATAATATTTATACGGGCCTTCGCAACGCTCTTCAGCATCTAAAGCAGGGATGTTACAAAGAGCTCCACAAAGCTCTCGCAAACTTCTCTGTCGCCGTCGCCATCGCCGTCGCCATCACTTCTCACCGTGAGTTCCATACTGTCACTAGACTCTGTTGTCGCCGGCTGCTGCTGTCGTCGCATTCCTGTCACCGTCGTATCGTTGTACTATTCCAAGACTCATATTCTCGCTTCCATATGTTATCATTATCCTCGTTCTCCTCATCTGTATCAGGGATTTCGCGGGAGAGGCGCTAGAATGGGAACATTCGGCCATGATTTGAGCCCAAAGTTACTTGGGAACTCCCCTGAGGTATGGAAGTATGTAAATGGAAATTCCTTCATAATTCATTGACAAATACGTTTAGGGACGTAGGTCCTCATCTGTTTTGTCAATGTGTGCAGGATGAAGGGGAATAACCCCTTCGACCAACGTCTAGGAGATCCGACCATCTCAAGGCCTCAAAAGTTGATCAGTCCGCAGTGGACATTGTCCTGGGTGATCGAGTAACTCTTTGTCTTGTCGGTGAGGAAAAGGGAATCCCCTAGCGGCACCAGCATGAGCAGCTACCTCCAGGGATCTCGGCTTCTCATGAGCCTACACATCATCACAAGCCACATTGAAAAGACCACAGCAACTTATCTTGAGAGTATGAATTTCAGTGCCTCCTGTAGTAATATATGGGAATGCCCTCTACGCATGCGATAGCCGAAGCCAACGCAGTAAACTCCCAGAGCCCGCTGTGCTAAACGCCTCATATGCCCAAAAAGTATCCCCCTGCGCTTCCATCTCCTCTATATCATAGTCGTCTGCTACTTCAGAACCTTCTCAAAAGGCACACCCCGCACAGCGCCACCGGCCATCGCTGTCTTGACGTTCCTCTTGAATCCCTCGCGGTTTGACCGTAAGTCTTCGGCTGCGTCCTTGTTGAGAGGGTCGGAGGCGTTGGGTTCGAGGAATAGGAACTATCGGGATATGTTAGAGTAATCCTGGTGGGCATGCGGGGAACAACGAACCTGTAACCCAACGATAACCGCATTAAGGTTCAGCACCGGCTTCCAGTCTTCACGCAAGATGTTAAGGCAGACGTTACCCTCGAGGTCGATATTGGGATGGTATATCTTCTGTGTACACTTCACCTTCGGCGGATCGTGCGGGAAGTTCTGGTTGATAGCGAATGAGAAGTGAAAGCGTCCTCCCTTGTACATGCCCTCATCCGGGTCGATCGTCAGGGTGAAGTTAAGGATGTCGTTTGGGTCGGGAAACTCGGTGCGCCATGTTCTGCTCGGCTCAAGCTCTTCGAGATCTAGCTGGCTTGATTAGCCGTGGCGTTCTCTCTCGGCGGTATGGTATGGGTGGACAGACCTTTTTGCACGCGCAGTTGGGCAGCTGTGACCTTCTTCTTCTTGGTGCCGTTTGCGTTGGCAGCTGCTTGCTCCTTCGCTTTCTGAATCCGGGTATTAGCATAATGTACTCGAGGCTATCGGCGGACGGTTGTGGAATGTGCATACCATAGACCATATTTTCAGCATGGTGGCGGTTTACCAAGGCTGAAGGGCTGCGGGAAAGCAGTTCCCGTGTTGTTCTGGTTGCCTGGTGTCCCTCTCCAACGACGTGTAGAGGGTTATAAACAGCAAGCTCTTATTTTTATAGGGCAGGTTGGTTTATATAATAGAAAGCAGCGCAGTGCTATGCAGCAGCAAAAAGTGAGTATTGTAGGTTGGGCCTGGAGAATGAGGGGGCGATTTCGTTCTGTTATCGGAACATTGGCGATCTCGAGTATCGCGGTGATAGTGGTCACGTGGTTATAGGCTTTAGTAAGCTATATTTTTTGGAGACGCGCCATGAACCTTCGGTTGGCAGACATTGTGTAGATTTGTCCTTGGTGTCGTTGGTGGCTCTAATCGAACTGGTGACCCAGTCACGAACAGTTTGAAGTTAGCCACAAATCAGTTTAACAGCACCTCAGTTGTCGTTACTCGGTATAAGCAAGCAGTCTTGCAGCATGCTGTAGCTATCAAGCCCACATATAAAAGACTTCGATTTTACCTTCACAACACTTATTCCTACCTCCTTTACGACTGTTATGAGGCCATCGGCGATCACTATAACCTGTCATACATACGAGTGTTACTGCAGAATTGGTGACGAGCTAGTATCTTGCAAAGGCATTATGAACTGGGAATTGAGAAATAGGATGTACAGATCAAGTGAACTAAAAGGACAGCAAACCCTGACACTCCTGACAACACTTCCTGCTCACGCGTAGAGTGCTTTACAGCACTGGACTACACTGTAATTGTGATATGATATTGTCTCGGCCTCACCCCAAGTAAAGGTAAAGTCTAGAATACTATGTAAACGAAGGGCAGTACGTACGTATGGTTGCCGCTCCATAGTATGGTACAGTATAAAATAGCAAGTAGTGGAGTACAAATGTCGTAGGCAGAGTACGCGGCGACCTAGGAGTACCAAAGACAAATTTTGCGCGTAATAGCCACGGCATCTCGCAAAGGGGGAAAAGGAATGTCTATAAATACATCACCCCCTGTCTGCCAGCAGAGAGAGTCTTACGTCTGACCCATTTCTTTGCTTAATACGAAGAGTACTAGATACTTTTGTCCATGATCTACTGTCACCATATTATATGTATACAGTACCTCATTAAAGAAAAACCCCCTTTGAATGGGCGGTCGGAGAAGGGCAAAAGGGGGTTCCCTGCTTACGTGCCTGTAGTACTGTACCATATAATATACAAACTAAACTGATGTATTATTTCTCATGTGCAAAACCATATGTCTTTTTTGGATGGGATTATCGGCAGGAACTGAGATTTGATTTTCAGTATAGTGTCGAGGAGCTTTGCTTTCCTACTGTATACTATACTGTAGAGTTTGTGAGACAAAATTTAAAATTTCCAATTGCACATAGTACAGCACAAATAAAAGTCGGGATGTGAACCTGAAATAGAGTACGGGTGGTACCTTCTTCCTTCTTTTGTCCGCGGCAATGCTAGGGTAGCGCTGATGGTGAGGCTGTGTGGAGTGTGGCACACTTCGCAATCCTTGGATCCTGTTCCCCATCTTTCCTTGGCGGGCTTTTGGAGCACTCAACGCCACAAGCTGGCTGCTAATCACAAAGCACCAACTGTGAAACATTTCTTCTGCTTCAAGACTTCTTGCCAGAACCTCACACTGAGGTCTTCAAAGAAACCTGTTTTCACCCCTTTTTATCCTCTCCCCCCAAAGGCCATCTTCCATTGTGCCTTCTTGTCTCTCGTTACTCATCTATCCTTAAGACACAAAAAGCTCCGAAACTTGAAACAACTTTTGTTCGACCTGCAAAAAGCCAACGCGTCCTTGCTCCAGAGGCTACACAGATATCTCTGGTCCCATCCATTTCGCAATAATTTGATGGTTTAAACACAATAAACGCGACGCCTCCATCAATAACACACAAATGGAAGGTCACTACAATCAAGGGGCACCTCATCGTGAGGTGGACCCTTCTGACCCTGGTGTATGTGTGATCCCTTCGCGTGGTAAACCAACTATTGCCAAAAAAATGCTAACAACTTGCTAGTATAACCAACCTAGACCAGACCCTCGCGACGAATCTGAGTTGGGCCTACTATCCCCGAGCGGTGGGCATTCATACAGCTCGCCATTCGATGGCAACAACCAATCGAACTTGGCAATTCAGAGGCCTGTCTCGACAGCATACAGCTTGACAGAGTCGTATGCAGTGCCTGGGCAGCAAAACCCACATCATGCGACAGAGTACTCGAGCGGCTCATCCTTCCAGCAAGGAATCGAGCTCGAAGACATTCCTTTCGGAGGCACAAACCGAGCCCCTTCGCCATCGCGAACGATCGACTCGGAGGAGGCCTGGAGAAAGCGTCAGGCCCCTGGCGGCGGAGGCCTCAAACGCTACCCTACAAGAAAGGTGAAGCTTATCCAAGGCTCGGTCCTCAGTATCGACTACCCAGTCCCGAGTGCTATCAAGAATTCGATCGAGAAGAAATACACCGCTGATGTCGAGACTGGAAACGAAGAATTCACACACATGCGATACACTGCGGCAACGTGCGACCCCAATGACTTCACAATGAGGAATGGTTACAACTTGAGGCCTGCGATGTACAATAGGCACACCGAGCTCCTGATTGCGATTACGTACTATAACGAGGATAAGGCGCTGCTTTCTCGCACTCTGCACGGTGTCATGCAGAACATCAACGACATTGTCCGTCTCAAAAAGACTGAGTTCTGGAACAAGGGAGGGCAGGCATGGCAAAAGATCGTCGTCTGCTTGGTCTTTGATGGTTTTGATGCTTGCGACAAGGAGGTTCTTGATGTCCTGGCCACTGTTGGTGTCTTCCAGGAAGGTGTCATGAAGAAGGATATCGACGGAAAGGAGACAGTTGCCCATATCTTCGAATACACGACGCAGATCTCCGTGACTGCCAACCAGCAGCTTGTGCGCCCTCAGGAGGGTGCGGCAAACAACCTGCCACCCGTGCAGATGATGTTCTGCTTGAAGCAGAAGAACAGCAAGAAGATTAACTCCCATCGTTGGTTGTTCAACGCCTTCGGGCGTATTCTGAACCCAGAAGTCTGCATTCTGCTGGATGCGGGTACCAAGCCTGGCGGCAAATCGCTCCTGGCGCTGTGGGAAGGTTTCTTCAACGACAAGGACCTCGGAGGAGCTTGTGGTGAAATTCACGCCATGTTGGGCAAGGGTGGGCGCAATCTCATCAACCCTCTGGTTGCAGCACAGAACTTCGAGTACAAGATCAGTAACATTCTCGACAAGCCGCTGGAGAGTTCTTTCGGATATGTTAGTGTGTTGCCGGGTGCCTTCTCGGCATACCGTTATCGTGCTATCATTGGCCGCCCTCTTGAGCAGTACTTCCACGGTGACCACACGCTTTCTGCGATTCTAGGAAAGAAGGGTATCGAGGGTATGAACATTTTCAAGAAGAACATGTTCTTGGCCGAGGATCGTATTCTTTGCTTCGAGTTGGTCGCCAAGGCTGGTTCGAAGTGGCATTTGACCTACATCAAGGCGGCAAAGGGTGAGACTGATGTTCCTGAGGGTGCCCCTGAATTCATTGGCCAGCGTAGAAGATGGCTCAACGGTTCATTTGCTGCCAGTATCTACTCCGTCATGCACTTTGGCAGAATGTACAAGAGTGGACACAACTTGGTCCGCATGTTCTTCTTCCATATCCAACTTGTTTACAATGTCTTCACGGTTATTCTCACTTGGTTTTCGCTCGCCTCTTACTGGCTTACAACAACTGTCATTATGGATCTTGTCGGTCTTCCGGAGCCAGCCTCGACTACTGGATCAGAGCATCACGGATGGCCCTTTGGAGACGTGGCGACCCCGATCATCAACACCATCTTAAAGTACCTCTATCTCGGATGTCTGGTCATGCAGTTCGTCTTGGCTCTCGGAAATAGGCCAAAGGGATCCCGTTACACATACATCACATCGTTCATGATCTTCTCGTTCATTCAGTTGTATATCATCACTCTGTCTATATACCTGGTTATACGCGCATTTGCTGGGTCGAGCGTGGACAAGACAACGATTTTCACAAGCAACATCTTCTCGTCAAACAGCTCTGGGATCATTCTCATCGCGCTTGCGGCCACCTTCGGATTATACTTTGTTGCCTCGTTCCTCTACCTGGACCCATGGCACATGTTCCACTCCTTCCCTCAATACATGCTTATTGCATCCTCGTACATCAACATTCTTAACGTCTACTCCTACAGCAACTGGCACGATGTGTCTTGGGGAACCAAAGGATCAGACAAGGTCGATGCTCTACCATCTGCACAGACAACTAAGGTTGAGGGTAAGGCTGCTGTCATCGAAGAAGTCGACAAGCCACAAGAGGACATTGATAGTCAGTTTGAGGCAACTGTCAAGCGCGCTCTTAAGGAATACAAGCCACCCAAGGAGGATGAGACCAAGTCTTTGGAGGATTCGTACAAGTCTTTCAGAACTACCCTGGTTGCTTTCTGGATTTTCTCCAACGCCATTCTTGCTGTCGTCATTACTAGCGACAACTTCGACTCGTTCGGATTCGGGGTAAGTTTTGAACATCCATACATACACTTGAGCATTAACTAACAATATAATAGAACAAAGCATCTGCCCGCACAGCCAAGTTCTTCCAGGCTCTGCTCATTGCTACGGCCTGTTTGTCCCTTGTTCGCTTTATTGGATGCCTGTGGTTCCTGGGTAAGTCCGGAATCATGCGCTGCTTCAGGAGACGCTGAAAAGGGCGTATTACGCTCGCGAGTATGTCTCGTCAACATATAATGACCGGCGTTTTTGTTTGGGAATGTTGCACTTGTATAAAAAAAAATGTTTTTGAGACATTAGAATAATGCAATACTTTTGAGATCTGTACAGTACAGTTTGGCTTGGAATAGTATTGCTTCACATTAGCCACCGAGCACATTATTGCTTCACATTGACCACTGAGCATGAGCACATTTGACCTGGCAACGCTTCCTTCAGCATGATGATTCACATTAACCTCCGCACGAACAAACTCAATCGGCCAGATTGATTGTTTTTGAGTGATTTTGTGGATACAGGCAACCTACTCCATAAAGCCCATGACAGTGTAAGGACGGCCAGACCTCTGCCAAAAAGGCCAATATAGAGACAACACACCGGCAGTCGAGCGGATCAGTGGAGTATGCTGCGGAGAGATGTTTCTGAAACGTGGGTTGATAGCGAACATCACCACGGTATCACCAAAACAGTGGAGAATGATCGGAGATGCGATGTTTCAGCGACCATTCCTTACTGTAGAAGCACGCCAGCGAACCTTTTGAAAAACGCCACTTCCCCCCCCCGCTTTACCGACGCGCTATTTCGTGATGGCTGTGCATATCGTACTTTGAGCGGGTGGGATTTGCGATGGAGGAGAGGTTGGGAAAACAGGATTGATGTTGGTGGTGCGTGTAGGATCGATGATCGATTGATTGTGGTTGGTTTATTTGTTTTTAATCTATGTAGCGGCATTTACTTTAGATTGTCTGCATAAGGAGACACTGGGCTGACTGTCTGTGTGTTCCCTCGGCCTTTGACAGCCATGTGTCTCCTCTTAATATGATTGCCGAAAGTATAGAGCAATGCGTGCCCTATATCTCCATACTCCGAATACTCGTATAGTTCTAATATTACACCGTAATATTAACGTGCTCTGCAAATCATTTGTTCTGGCCGCCGTTTATGCGTGAGAGTACAACGCCAATGTACACAAGGTACTTGCCTTACGACGCGTTTTTCCTTGTAGAGTCAGGAACCCTCGAATCAGACGGCGCCGTCCAGGAACACGAAGGGCACACTGGGGGTCCACGGCTAATTGGACTAGCTAATTCAGGCCTAATGCGTTATCCCCCCACCCCCCTTGTCATTTCCCATCATTCAGCCATGGCTTCCATGCCACCCACACCCACGACGGAAGACCCGCCCGTCGTCCCTCCCTCGCATCTCATCTCACCTCACCACCTGCCTCGTTCCTCACCCTCACACCCATCCTCATCTTCACCTCCATCTTCAACCTCATACTCCTCCCGTCTTATTGTTCCAGGGTCCCCTTTTCCCCCTTCCTTTCCCAATTCTCGATTCCCCCTGAACTGTCCTTTTTTCACCGACTTTTCTGACCTCCCAACAACACTACTGCGAACCCCGACCCTCGACGACCTCCGCATTTACTCTCTCGTCCCTCACTTCCCGCTCTTTAACAAATATCTTACTACGGATCCGACCTTTCAGAACCAGCAAGTCGAATTGAATCGGACAGGCTCAATGTTAGGGGAGGGACATTTGCAACTATAACCTCTGGTCATCTCAACACCTCGAGATACCACCACATTCGCTCATCACATATCAACTTTCGCTCCCATTTATTACGATTTGCAATCTACCGTTCCGCTTCAATCAAATATCATTTAGACGCCCCCAGGCACAACACACAAGCTCGCACGAGTTAAGCAACAACAGTTTCACAGGACATCAGCAGGTGGTCGGAAGAATAGACTCGTTCGGCTGTGCCACGTCAAATTCAAGACCAGAAGTCCGTACCGCAGCAACTACAATTTGTGAGGCGACTCCGAGCTGTGCTCAGATCGTTTGCCTTGCAATCAGAGGCTTTTCCTCCTGATTGCATTAGGACTGTTTTCATCTCTCTCGAATACTACCCATAAAACGTTCAAATGGCGGTCTTCCCCGATTGTAAGCTTACGATACAACCCACTCTCTCTTTCGATTCTAACCTTTGCTAGCGTCGAGGGTTCTGTTTGCCCGCGAGTGTGTTCCCTGCCCTTCGACAACACCTTCTTGTCCGGCCTGCCCGACAGGTTCGAAATGCTCGATATCAGTTCAGACCTGCGACACTTGCCAGACAACGTCCTGCATCGTCGATCCTACCGCAGTCACCCCATCAACTTCCGATACTCCATCAGTCGGCGACGGTGGTAGTCCAGGCCCCAATATCGGTGCTATCGTGGGAGGGGTTGTCGGAGGACTGGCGGCGGTTGCAATAATTGCGTACCTTGCATGGAGATTTTTTGTCAAGAACAAGAGGGCCCAGTACGAGGAGGACTATGCGGAGCAATATACCAACCATGCGACGGATTCGGAGAAGGACTTCGCATCAAGGAGAGATGCGCGCGCATCTACTCATACCGTCGGTTCGATCGCTTCTACCGTGCTCACCAGAGCGTCCAACATCATCCAGATTGCGTATATTCCAGGCGTCACGAACAGATCGGCGCCTTCGACGCCTGGTCTTCTCGTTCCCCCGGTTCCACCTATCCCTATCGCCCTATCGAACGCAAGCACCCCGAACTACGAGGACGAACACTTCTTTATGCCTGGCGACCTCCGCGACTCGACCTATTCTGCCATGACTGACCGAACTTCATACGCACCACGATCCAGTGTCGCATCTACCATCTACGGCAAGAACGCTGTTGTTTCGCCGATGCCCGCCCAGACTGTCATGAGAGGAAAGGCAGCTGTGATCAGCGTCAAATCAAACGGAGGTCACACTCCAGGCGAATTAACCCCCCCGGTTCCGAGTGTCGATTACAATAGATATAAAAACAACAACATGCAACCTCCGCCTAGCCCAGCTTTCAGCGTTGGCTCCACATTCCTCAACAGCGCCAGCGCAGCTACGGCTACGCAAATTAAACCAACGGTCGTCAGAGTCACTCCTAGCAAGTCTAACAAGCCGAAATCCACGGCTGAGTCAAGCGAGACCGAGGCGAATGATGCCAGCCGCGAATCTGCAGCTATCACCGTTATCGACGACACGCCGACTATTGAGCAGGGCCCGTTCGGCGATCCATCATCAACTGAGTCGTCGCCGAGCAGTAAGGGGCACGCAAAGAAGGGAAGCTTAAGCGCGGTCATCGAGGAGGCCCAAACAAAGAAGGCCCAGAACGAGGCGAACGCCAGAGAAGAGGCTAAGAAGAAGGAGGAGACGCCGTTTGGCGATGAGCACGCAACTGATTGATCCCATTTCACACCAATACCAAATGCTCAATGACGAGCACAATTTTTCTATGTATATACTTGGATGGGCGTTTGGAGGAATTTGAATGGCGAATTTGGGAGGACACACCTTAGTCTCCACGACATGACGGGCTCTTTATTTTTTCGGCCGGAAAACTCTTTTTATTTTAAGATGGATGGATTTTTGAGGGTTTTTTTATATCCTGGCCGGGAGGGGGGGTTATGGCTGGGATGATGGAAGTTTCTTCGGAGGATGATTGCTACAGATGCAAACAGGTTTATTCAAACTGCAGAGCCAGACGGGCGATTTAACGACAACTCAAATACAGCTTTTTCAAGCGCTTTTCATGCATGCATTTGATGTCCATTGATTTACCCCCTCCCCCTCATGAATTGTGGTTTCGTAGTAGTCGCGTGGGTATCGAGAAGATGCCTGGGGCTAGAGCTAGAATAGAGTTCCGTTCTACACTCGTAGTGCTGGCTAACTAAACGCCTCTCATAGTTACAGAGTCATTCAAAGTTATCATTTAGTTTATGGTTGCTGAGATCAGCTTGAGCGATAATAGTGCCTAGGGGCTGTTCTGATCTTCGTATAACGCCTCTCCTTAGTGCAATCTTTGAGTGATTACCTAACTGAAAAGCTCTCATAGTTACTAGGTGATTCAAAGTTGTCATCTTATTAATGGTTCCTGAGATCCCTATGCGATATTAAAAACGGACGCGCTCGCTATACCTTGTCCTGAGACGGTGAGAGAACAAAAACAAAATCCAAAAAATGATGTGTGCAGGATTTGAGCCTACGAGGCCGAAACCGTAATATAATCAAATTATAACAATCCAAGTCTTACCTATTAACTACTCTGTGCGACTCTGACACGACGCTTTTTCCCGCGAACCGGGAAAGAAGCTATCGTGCCAGAGCGAGAGAAAAAAAAAGTAGACAGTTAGCTCCCTAGTTACTGCTCGGCATGGCTCGCACGCATTCTCCTCCGGCGATGATGTGCATCCCGTCCCTTTCCCTCGCGAGGGGTCCCCTCGCCGATCACTTGCTGCTGATCGAGCCCAGACTGTCCATCTTTTATACATTGATGTGTCATGTACCCGTCTCTCTTGACCATTGACAATTCGGTTCCTCTCTCGAGCGAGGGAGAGAGCCGTGGGCGCCACTGGGCTCCACACGAGGCCCAATGAGAACAGTAGTGACGGTTCGGGATCCAAGGTTGGTTGTTGTTGGTTCGTGCCATTGTCGTCGTTGTGCATGTTGGCCCGTTAATGGCAGCGTTATCACCACCACTGCACGCTACCATGTCAGGGCCGTGGTGTGCTGTTGTGTGTGGTGTCATAACCCTTGCTTACCTAATATATGTGTGTGCGTGCCTTCGGTAACTAGAGTGCTGACGAGACGGGACTGCTGTCATAGTGACAGTTTTTATAGAGAGGTTGTATATTGGGTATATCTTTTGATTTGTATTTTTCCTTTTAGCTGTAATTTTGGGGGCGGGAAGAGGAAGATTTGATGGTCCTTTTTTTCGGTTACATTTTGGTGATCGTACTGTACTGTAAATCTTTCTCGGTGGATATTCGTAGAGCTGTGGAGGATGGGTTGAGTAGGGATCGACGGGTGTGTCTTTTCGCAAAAAGATGACAACTTTGAACTTTACAAACTCCGATCTGTACTCGTACCTTGCTGCGCTGTACTTTGTGCTGTGTATGTATGTATGCATATATGTAGCTTATGCTGTTTATTTGCTCTTTTTTTTTTTTTGCGATGCGCTGTGCATGCTGTATGTACTGACTTCACGGACATATAACCGTACAGTACTTGAGTGGTACAGTACTGTACATTCAATAATACAATTAATTACTGCACTGTCGTCTATTTGTACTCGTACTGTACTACTGCCATACTACTATAGTACTGTATAATAGTATACTCTCTGTATACTCTCTAACTAACTCTCTACTATCTTCTACTACTAGAAGTACTCGAATACCGATCTCCTATCTCGAAAATAAACCTAATATTTTACTAATATTTTCCCTCTTTATTTCCCTCGCCTCCTAATCAGATTTGATGGTTGGTTATCGAGCGATTGTTGATTGTCACTTGCCACTTACTAACTATCTACCTACCTACCTTCCCACCCAAAAACTCCGTCCGAGCTTCTAAACGCACTACTGCATTGCTCTTATCCCAATCACTCCCAAGCTACCTACTACTACTACTCCGAACTACTCACTCCGACTACTGCGACTACACCTGAATTCTACATCCTTCCTTCCGTCGCTCTTCCCTGGATTTCCCTTCCCTCCCGCACGAGACTGCATTGGACGAGACGTACTGCTGTAGAAGCTTAACCATCTCGATCTCTCTCAGACATTCATAGCGCACCAAGCATCCACCACCAAGTACCCAGCAAGCCCGTGCAAAAACAGTCTCCTGTCTCTCTTGCCCCACCATTACTCGTCTTGAAAGAAGCTCGTCCCGCCGATAAACTTCCCCACAGTCGAGATACATGAACATCTAGCGAAGCAGCATTGCAGAACAATAACCCTCTACAAGATGTCGGGAAAGATGATTCTGTACAAGCTGGTGGTGCTTGGAGATGGTGGTGTTGGCAAGGTCGGTCTCTCGCGGCATTCTCCTCTGCCCCTGGGACATGAAAGCTCACGCACAGCTCTAGACCGCTTTAACGATACAGCTCTGCCTCCAGCATTTCGTCGAGACGTGAGTGGCTCTCCTCCCGAAGCTCCAGCTGCCATAGCTAATTACAATTCTCCAGCTACGATCCGACAATTGAAGACTCCTACCGCAAACAAGTCGTCATAGATGGGCAATCGTGCATGCTCGAGGTCCTCGACACAGCCGGCCAGGAGGAATACACCGCCCTACGAGACCAGTGGATCCGCGACGGCGAAGGCTTCGTCCTCGTCTACTCCATCTCCTCCCGCTCCTCATTCACCCGCATCCAACGCTTCCATCACCAAATCCAGCGCGTTAAGGAAGCCTCTCCACCCTCATACCCCGGCTCCTTCTCCGCGCCCTCCGGCCCCCCCGGCGCCGTTCCCATCATGCTTGTAGGCAACAAAGCAGACCGCGTGACGGAGCGCGAAGTCTCGACGCAAGAAGGCCACGCGCTCGCCCGCGAGCTGGGCTGCGAATTCGTCGAGGCTTCAGCGAAGAACTGCATCAATGTCGAAAAGGCCTTCTACGACGTTGTGCGCCTGCTCCGCCGACAACGGCAGCAGAATCTGCGCGCGGCGCCTAACGCGAGGGGAGGGGCTGCTGCGCTGGGCGATGGCGTGGCGCCGCGCGGCGAGAGGCATCCCGCCAGGGACGGCCACAGGGGCGATAGGCAAAGGAACAAGAAGTGTGTTATTTTATGAGCGGCGCCGCCCGTCGCACGACAGGAAGCCGCGCAGGCCCCGTGAGGGGGACTGTGCCATGACCGTTATGACTTCATCTATCCTCTATCCTACATCGATTTCGAAAGCGACGCGCGCCGAAGCGGCATGGTTCCCTGGGAGTGCGTCGTTATTATCATCCATCTATCTTCATAAATCCCAGCTTTGAGCAGGTCTTACCCGAATTCGCCTTTTCGCAGACATACGTGTGTTAACGTATGTCCATATCATATCTGTCACGCACGTCATGTCATCGCATTGTTCTTGTTCCGCTCTTCTCCCAACGGCGAACGGAGTATCAAAAGAGGGTTGGGCTGGGTGGGTGGCGGGGAGGGGATTCAAACGTTGGCGTATGATTCAACGGGGGTTCACTTTTCAGTCATGAGAGATGTTGTTAGGATTCTACAAGCTGCAGATATGGCGTGGAGTTTGTCGGCGCAAAGCTCCTTACTTTGGTGATGAACGCTTTTCCCGCCGGCACATATATATCAGCAACGAGCGCACATAGTTTTTTTTTGGAGGGAGGGTGATTTCTTGCTGTCGCCGAGTCATGTCTTGGATAGTTTGGATTTTTCTTCAAACTTATGCTTGCCACTTAACGTAGCACAGCTGATTGGAAATTTCACGGATAACTACAACTACTACTACTACTTAGAAATTATTATAGATATACACACACACATACCATGGTCCTCACTCTCTCTATGTGTGTGGGTTTTTTTCTCGGCCGCCCTTCTGGGGTCTGTGGGTTGTGTGGTGGGGAGCGAGGGCGCCCTGAGCACAGAGCACTACTGAGCACTGACTCCAACACACTGATCACTCTCGAGTACTTCCATCCACACTACTGTACTATAACGGCAGCGTCTTAGTAGTTAGCAGAAGGAGTGAGGTACTTTGTGACATGTGAAACCTAGATCCAATCTTTTACCATCCTCAGTGGCAGGCGGGCGAGACCCGAAGCGGTGCGTCAAGGGCTAGCAGGACGAGGGACCCTCTCTCACTCTCTCCACTTCCCCTATGATAACGCTGGTTCGTTGCGTGCCCAGCCAGCCCAGAGAGCGCCCGCGCGCTATTAGTTTACAAGTAGTCGGTAGAGAGGGTCTCAGAGGGAAGGGAGGAGGGGGGGGGTTACCGTGGTCGAATCCCGATGTCTTAAATGTACAGTAGGATCGCGAAAGGTGGGTGTGCGTGCTGCCAGATTGTGTTTGGATGGGGACCGTGCATAGTATACTGATGTAGGTACGTATGTGGTTTAGTGTTTATTGTGGTGTTTTTAACTGCATGGGGTGGTTTTTGGTAAAATGGTAAGGAAAGGGGAAAAAAAGGCTCATTCATTAATTACATATCTATCTTTGGGACTGGAATTACAGTGTTTTAATACATATCCAATATGCTGTCAATAAGCTAGGGAGCGGGAAACTGGAGCTATGGAGTGGGAAATTATATTTGCTTGGGATTTCTGGTAGCGATTATCTCGAGTACCACTCAAGTTAGCACCGTCGCACTCGTCTCTCCCAGTTGTGGAGTGGTGGAGTCGGAGTCGTTCATTGATTCCGCGGCCACAGCCGGGGCCCCGCCGGAAGATATCGCCAGCAGAACAACAGGACACGATGGACAGACAAACCAGCAGCATCGCTGCCATCCAACGGGTGGATAAATGCAGGAAAACGGTAAATGCATACTCTGCATCCATGGAATGGGGAAACCTGGAAAAAGCCACCTACCGCCGCCCTCCTCCTCAAACGGGTCTCTCGCAAGCAAGGATGCGGAGAGAAACGAGCTGTTTTTCTGTCTCCCTCGTCTGCAAGCACCACCAAGGTATGCAACCGCGGCGCTCACCCTCCCTCGCTTTGTACACGCACACACGCACTTACGGACCTTGCACAAACCCGCCCCCAAATACCCGCGTGTGCCCAACCAACGCACGCCCCCTACTGTATTCGCGTGCCCGACGCGATCGTGGTGGTGGTGGTAAGTAATGGTGATGGTGACGCAGATGGGCACCGGGAAGGGCCACGCTGGGGATTACCAGGCCATGGCGATGGGACGACTGTTTCGGGACGGGGTGGGTGGACCGGCTGCCCGTGTAACCGGGGCGCGGAAACGGGCAAGACATGGCAGCAGGGAAGAGGAGCGGATTTTGCATGGGGCGCTGCTGGGTTGGGTAAAACATGGTTTTGGTTGAGAGAGAGAGAGAGAGCTGAGTGCTGTGCTGGGAGGAAGGTAGGTGGGATTCAGGATGGGGAGGGAACGAAGGAAGCGGAGGGAGGGTTAATGGCAGACGCAATGTGTGGTACAGTACTGTACTGTGCTGTGATATGCTGTTGTGAGAGTGTGTCCGGTGCGATACAGCACAGCCATGCATCGGACAAATACCCTAAGCTTGCAGCAGCACCAACCCGTTCCACGGTCACCCTACCTGCATCCCAGCGTTCGCATAGCGCGTGCTCCGAATCTTCAGAGGCGTTCTCGCCAGTTCCCAATTCCCACATCCCGTCATTTTTGTCTCATCCTCGTCCTCGGACGGCGGGTCGGGTGGAGGACCAAGGACACGGCGGGCGGTGAGTTTGGGGTTAAGGAGGGGCTTGTGCGTGCGGCAGCGTCGTCGATCCATCGGCTCTTGCCCGTTCATTGTCGGTGTTGCGCACTGCCTATTGGCTGTGTTTTTGGCCGGGGAGAAAGGAAGGTAAGGCGAGCTTGTGTGGCTAGTGAGGCGGCCGTGGTTTCTAGGCTCGTTCCGCGATCTGATATGAATTGCGAAAGTCTCACTCCTCTTGTCGTTTCAGGCGTCGAGCTGTTTGGTGAGACGAGCTGTTGAGGTTGCGGAGAGACACTTCTAACCAAGCCAAGCACTGTGCGTAGGGTACCATGCATGCATCTGAGCAGCAGATGTGGATACATATCTCCGTTTCCCCGCGTGAATTAGAGTACCACCGCGTGGACCATCCTCCAACAGACCTACAGAGCCCTCCGTAAATCTCCTCCTCTGCGTAATCCCGCAACTTTGCATTGTATTCCAACAACACCAACACGTCTCAAGGGCCGGACCGATATTGGCCGCATGCCATGCGTACTATATGCAATGCGGACAGGGCCAGTCTGCTTATGTTGCAGGGAAGACAATGCATGTGTCTCCAATCACGTGGTTTGGTTTCAGAACTTGAATATCGACGTTGTTGTGGGATGCATGTGCATCAGGAATATCTCGCTGCAGCTTATGAGCTGAGCGATTGGTCGTGTGTGAAAAAGCAATTCTGGATCGGAGGTCTGGGGTTACTCCGAAAGACACCGAGGTGTGTCATATCACGTGTTTGCTGCGTTTATGAAAGGCAAGGTGGCCGTTATTGGAAATCTGAGGATGTACCGGGAAAGTCATTTCTTTACCGGGCCTACTGTCTATTCTTTCGGGCCGTTGAATTCGTTGTGAAGGCGGCCCGATTGTAGATGTTATTTGGGTTAATTTTCTGTATTTTAAATAATCGCAAAATAATGATAATCAACGCTGCCTGATCCAAATAAACACCACTACTCCCTATGCTCTCACAAAACATATCCATTCCCAGGCTAAAATCTAATGCCAAATCACGCCCCCTTATAACTCTATGTTTTTCGTAGACTTGCAATATCAGCAAGAATACCGTAGACTTTCACTTAGGAAGGGAGAGTTTGGAACCCCATTCCCAGTGACGAGAATATCCTCATCAAAGAACACTGGCAAAAAAATATTCTCGTACGTAGTCGCAGGGTCTAAATTCACTCCCCCAGTAGCGACTTCCTCAACAATGGCGTCTGGTGCGACAATCTGCTCATCGGCGGCTATAGAGCTTGCATTTCCATTCTCATTGTTGACCTCCTCAGAAGTAGCTCCCAGTAGAACAGCTTTTTCGCTGGTAGTTGCAGGGGTTAGGTTCTCGTTCTCAGCGACGAGGATATTGTGCTTAATGGCCTCTGGTGAGCCAATCTGATCGATGATAGCCGCAGGGCTTGAAGTTCCACTATTAGTGGAGGCGGCCTTCTCAAGAATGGCCTCGAGTCTAGCAATATGCTCGCTGACAGACACCAAGTTTGAATTCCCATTCTCAGTAGCGACATCATTCTCAGCAATGGCTTCTGACGAAGTAATCGGCTCGCTGGTAGCCGTAGTGTTTGAATCTCCATTCTCGGTAACGAGGACCTCCTGGATATCGGCTTCTGGTGAAGCAATATGCTCGACAGTAGCCGTCGAGATCGAATTTCCGTTCGCGGTGACGGGAGTTTGCTCAGGAATAGCCTCCAGTATAGCAATATTCTCCTGATTGTCCTCTTCATCCAATACATGCGATTTCCGCTTTCTCGACTGTGGATTAGGAATCGAGGGCTCACAGACAGTCACAGGTCTTTGGTCTCCACTCTCAGTGACGAGGATCTCCTGAACAACAGCTTCTGGTGCAGAAGTCTGCTCCCCAGCAGCCGCAGAGTTTGAATCTCCGTTCTCAACGACTGGGACCTTTTCAACAGCGGCTTCTGGTATAGCAGTCTTCTCGCCAGCAGCCGTGACCTCCTCAGTGTATTTTCCCTCCTTCAAGAGGCGTCTCAGAATCTTTCCAGTTGGGTTTCGTGGGAGCTCCGCCACGAAGATAACTCGGTCTAGCTGCTTATATCTCACAAGCCTCTCCTTCATCCAAACCTTGACATCATCCTCAGTGATAGTGCTCTCTGGGCACCGCACAACAAAGCCACGCGGCACGTCGTCAAAGGTATTGATGGACGGCATGCCAACCACTCCCGCATCGATAATGTCGTTGTGTTGCAAGAGGACGCTCTCCAACTCTGTCGGACTCACCTGCCAGCCCTTGACCTTGATGACATCTTTCTTGCGGTCCGGAACGTACCACTTGGAGTCCTTGACGTACCCGACATCTCCGCTTCTGATCCAGCCACCTGGCGCAAAGGCTTCAGCTGTGGCGGTGGGATTGTTAAGGTACCCGAGCATCGGGGATAGAGGCTTGATGTAGATTTCGCCAATCCGACCATCTTCAAGGCAATCATTTCCAGCCTCATCCACAACCCTGTGAGTTGATTAGCATAGAAACTTAAATTGGAAAAGAATACAAAGAAAGCTTACTTAAGAGTGAACCCCGCCAATGGCCGACCGACACTGCTGGTCTGGTCTTTCTCAGGATACTGGAATCCACAAACCCAGCCGCACTCCGACATTCCGAAGATCTGGTTGATGCGGGCATCTGGATGAAGAACGTCGTATAACCTCTCTTGAATGTGATATGAAATTGCCGCCCCACCGCAGAAAACCTGACGCAAAGATGCCATAGCCGAGCTCGTACATTTTGGCAATAAGGGTAGTGAGAGGACCATTGGCGGAACAAGTAGCACTTCTGTAATCTGATACTTTTCAACTGCATCCAAAACCGCATTTCCATCGTAACGCGGCATAACATAGCAGGGAGACCCGGACTTCAGTGGCATCCCATGCTGCGACGGCGCAGCATAGGCAGGGAATGGAGGAAGACAACTTAGTCTGCTAACCTGGAAATAGTCAGTTAAATATCTAATGTAATAAGAAAATACCCACCTCGTATGGCATCTTCCTCTCCGTCTGGATCTGACACTGGTTGATCAAATATGCGTGTGGGATCACCACAGCTTTCGGGAGGCCCGACGTGCCAGAACTGCTAATGTATGAGGCGGGAACATTCGCCGAGTCAACAACGTCCTCTACAGAAATCTCATCATCGCCTATGAGGTCCCAGAAGGACTTTGCTCCGGCCGGAGCACCCTGGTGATGCACATCGAATATGATAATGTTCGAGTCTGGGATTCCCACTTCTGCGGCTGCTTCCTTAACCTTGGCTAAGCTCTGCGGCTCAGAGATGACGAATTTCGCATTACAGACACGCAAGTGGTGTGCCACCTCGAAGACTGTGTATGCTGGGTTTGCACCTGTGAATATTCCTCCGGCGGCTATTATGCCAAGATATGTTGGAGTATAGTATACCTTGAAGGTCAGCTTTTGTGTTCTGGAATGAGACATGGTTGAGACAAAAAATACTTACATCGTTGAGGCTGACTACACAAGTACAGTCGCCTTTCTGGAGACCAAACTTTTGCAAGCCTGCACCTATCTTCAGGACTAAAGATTTGGTTTGGGCAGCAGAGAGGCTGCGCTCGGGGTTGTTTGTATCGATGTAGATCTGATTTATATAATTTAGTTTACATGAAATGACAATGCGTAGGGATGATATGACATAAAACTCACGGGTTTATTCTGGTCGTAGTCTAGGCCATCAAAAAGCCACTGGACGTAACTCATGATGAATATATATCCAAATATTCAAGTAATCAGAGTGTATTCGGGATATTTAAAAATGGTGATGATGTAAAAAAGTTTGATAGAATCACGGACACCCGAAGGTATATATGCGTCATGTGAAAAACAGAATGGTGCCGAACTGAGGTGAATCCTCTTTACCTTGTCCCCAACAATGAATAAATGGGAGACAAGTGAATATAAAAATGGAACAAAGAGTACTAGGTTTAGAAACAGATTGTGATGAAGATTGCCCAATCCCTGCGTGTTCTGAGTAGTGAAATAAAGCCATCCAAGCGGGACGGATGTGAATTACAGTTTTTGATCATAAAGCCCATTCACTCACCTTGTTAATTCGACTTGGCTGATCCATGGGCATCATGCCTATTTCCGAGATGTTGGCACGGTGGGGTGGTAGGTTTGCCGCGAACCCACACATGTCTTCGATAGAAGGAACCTTTGTTTCACAGCATTGTTCATTACATAGAATTGGAAATCAACCTGTATCAGTACTATCAGTACCCGCATAAGACATGCTATAGCTTTGTTGCCCAGCCTTGTCTTAGACGGTAGTAACGCTTCACAATGGATCCATGTTTTTTTTTGTTGGTTCCTAGGTATTAACAAGTTGGGATTTGTTGGTTGAGCCCTTCGACGCGGACAAAGCTACCATCTAGGGATTGAAACCGCCAACAGGTCTCGCGCATGTAACATGGCTAGAACATCAATAAATAAGGGGAAGCAAGGGGCTGATCAAGGAGACTTATTTGTAAATTCGAAGATTTCTAACATGACATGCCGGTTCTGCCAATAATATTAACGAGCCGCCTCAAATATCCAAATTCAGCAGCGCCCAATATGTTTGATATCCTAGACTCGGAGTCTTTCAAATATACCCTCGGGCCTATCTTCTCACCCCTGTATCTTAACCATTTCATCCCTCCACTTGGGCCCAAATCGACGCAACGCCCATACCACTGAGCCGCTCCCAAGTGCCCACACACCCAACCCAGTGAATAGCCAACCGTTCCCAATGGTATCTATGAGAGGGCTTGCTACGATGCCTCCTATACAACTGAATATGTTCCTTACAAAATTATTCAATGCCACCCCGCTACTACTCTTCTTCGGCATGAATTCTGTCAGCATGGTCGTGCTACAGCTGAAAATGACCATGCTGCCAATTCCGAAAAAGAAATTTGCGATGGCAGCGATTATCCAATGCTGCCCATAGGATGCGATCCAGCCGTATAGGACCAGAGCGAGCGGATACATGGCTGCTGCAATGTACGCATTCTCACGCATACGGTCCTCGGGCAGGAGAATAAGCCGGCCGTCGGCGTCATAGCGGCCTGCAGCCTTGGCTTCACGGGCCATGATTGTATCGGACCAGCGGCCGCCGAATAGAGCTGCGCAGACGTAGCCAATAGAGTTTGGGATGTACATAAGACCGATAATCATGGTACTAAACCCGTAGGGTGGCGACGAGAACGTTTGCTGGAGTGATATATTGAGGATATAGAGGCAGCCAAAAGTGATTGCCGCATAGTACACCGTCAGCGCAACAGCAGGAAATCGTAGGTATGTGACAATCATGAGTGGGTCAATGAAGCACCGCTTTAAAACGCGGGCGGCAGTGACAGTTTGGTCCTTGACTGACTGTCGAGTCGTGATGCGTGATGCAACTGGCATAACGGTGTCTCCACTAGTTTCTGGCTCTGGAGAAACAAGCTCGGTGATAGGAACAGTCTTCTGGAGCGTTTCCGGGAGACAGAAAGTGAGGACGACAATCAAGATACCACCATAGATGGCAAGAAACCATTGTGAGCTTCTCCAGCCAAACGGCCCTCCAAGCGCTCCACCAATAATGGGTGCAAGTAAAGGGCCCATGAGAGGTCCTAGGTAGAAAATCCCCATTGCTTTCCCTCTCTCCTTTGATTCCCAAATATCTGCGATGGTGCCTGCGCCAACAGCCTGAACCGACGCGGCAGCCCCACCAGATAATAGCCTCATGACTATTAGCATGCTGATCGAAGTGCTAACCGCACATAGAATGGCGAATATAGTGAATAGTGTAAATGACACAAGATATATGGTTCGTCTCCCCAGCGTCTCAGAAAATGAAGACCACCATAACGGAAATATAGACATGGCAAGCATATATAAAGCCACAGAAAGATTGGTGACTGTGGATGAGGCATGGAGTTCCGCTGACAACTGTGGAAGGGTAGCTAAAAACAATCAGCACCCATGCAAAGGATGTTCAAATTATACAGCTGAGAGCCATGAATTGACTCACGAAAGAGAATAGCGCTGCCCATGGGTGCAGCCGCAGCAGCCAATGCCACGATGAGTGTTATGAGCCACTTCGTTTTCCTCGTATACTCCGGAGGATGTGTTACTTCGGGTATGAGAGCAAGACGCCCAAGCAATCCCCTCCTCCTGGACCGCGGTATTATGGTCACAGCCTTTGATCGCACCGAAGCCGAGTGGGATTTGGATCGAGTATGCTCCTTGGATTCTCTAGCCTGACCCGGGCTTATGGACCTAGTCGAGCGGTGAGAAATTGAGAGGCGATCCCCGAGTTTCTCTGCTTTCTCTCCTTTGCCGATGGCATCACATTCGCCACTATGGTCAACTGCCGAGACAGTATCTAGAGGCAGCTTTTCTACATCCTGGGTCTCATCGAGTGTCTTGCCCAGTCTAGTCTGCTCTACCATAATAACAGTTAAATATCACCTAGAATTAACCGTGGTGTTGAAGGAATTCCTAATGTATACTGTTTGTTAGTCCAGCAGATGAACTTTTGTGGCAGAGAAAAGTATACACTCGAAGTGCATGTATTTGGACATGGGCATGTGTGTATCTATGTGCAAATGTCCGTTAAACAAAAACGGGGTCGAGAAAATAACATGAGGAGAATGTTGGGATCAATTATAGCCAGAGAAGCGGGGGTATGGGGACTTTCATAGCTGCTCGACCTACAACTAAACCCATAAGCCTCTAGAGGCTTCGGAGTAAAAAGCTTGACATTTTGGGAAAACATCCTAGGAATTGGCGTCATTCGCTACGTAGATAGGTGTATGGGTAAAAAATTGTATGGAAGGTGGTATCTCGGGGCATAGATTTCGGCAGTGACGGCACGCATAGCTGATTTTAGCGAGGATGGGAGTTGCCCCGCGAATGATGGGGGGCCGAGGCCCAAAAGCCGCTAGCGTTGAAGATTGCAATTGTCCCGATATCGAGGGGTTATTAATATTCCTGCTATGCACACCCCCCACGTGTACCCATTACTACTTTATGAGGAAAGCAATAATGTGTTGGCGAAATTTGTCGTAGTAGACTCAAACATCTGTCAGCGTACTTAAGTTGCACCAAGCCATGGACGCTTTGGAGGAAGCCCAGGCGAGGCATCGCAAAGAAAATAAAGATCTCCAGGGCCGCATCACCCAGAAAAAGAAGCAGGCCACCAAAAAGACACGAAAAGGTGTCAATGATGAATGCGCAGAGCTCGAACGTAAACTGAAAGAGGCACAGGCAGCTGAACTTGCTACTCTACGCGGAGACGCGCCGAAAGATGCACTGGATGTAGACTCCGAGTCCGAGTCTAATAACGATACGAGCGTTGCACCAACACAGGACGAAAATCTCGCTGCGGACCTCCAGAAAACTGCCATTTCCGACCCCGCACCCTCAGAAAATGGTTCCCAGCCCAAACGCAACCGTCAAAAAGAGCGTCTAGCTCGCCGCGCCGCAGAGCAAGAAGCAGAAGCCATCAAAGCCGAAGAGGAAGCTGCGAAACTCCCGAACTGGAAGCGCCAAGAAAGGACCGCCATGTTGAAGGCGTTCAAAACCCACAAGCTGGATGAAAAAGAGATCCAACCAGACGGTCACTGTCTATTCTCGTCGGTGGCGGACCAGCTCGACCAAGCTGGCATAGACCTCAGGGCCAAGAACGAAGCGGAGAAGACGGAAGCGTTCAGATACAAGGCAGTGAGGAGGACGGCGGCAAAGTACATTGAGGGCCATGCAGACGAGTTTGAGGCGTTCCTAGAGGAGCCTCTTCCGGAATATGTACAGAAGATAGAAAATTCTGCGGAGTGGGGTGGACAAGTCGAGCTCATAGCGCTCGCGAAGAGTTACAATGTCGAGATTTGCGTTCTACAAGATGGCAGGCTAGACAAGTTCTCCCCAGAGGAGACGGAAAAAGAGGCTAAGAAGATATGGTTGGCATACTATCACCACGGATATGGATTGGGCGAGCACTATAACTCCCTTCGACAAGCACCTTGAATGGTCTCCTAATTACTACAAATGGACGAACCTATGATTCGATTACAGGGTGTGCCCAGACACCAACCCAATCTGTCATGTTACCATCCGCGTCGTACCCATCGGCATGGGTCTTCTGAGGCTGGAAGTGTGCTATCCTCACGAGGCCATTACTCAGCGGTTCGCCTAACTTGGATTCAACGATTCCTTCTTGATCATCATATTCCAGAGTGTTGCCTGGACGGGGCAGATGTGCCATATATACCGATGGGGGAAGAGCCCATGGCGGACCTCCCGAATTGATCGGTTTATATGTTGGAAACTCGAGGCAGATGAGGCGGCCAGAAGGTGCTAGGAGTTCGCTATAGCGGCGTGACCAATCTGCCCTCAGAGTAGGCGGAAGAGCGGACAAAAACTATTAGAAAAGATTAGCCTTGGAGTCAGTATCTTGGATCTAGAACATACCGTATAATCGAAAATCAGATCGAAAGTACCATCGAACCCCTCTTCAATACCCTTTGTCCACGAGTACTTGAAGAAGTCCCCAAAGATCCACGTAACCTTTCCCTTTCCGATGCTCTCATCCCTCACTCTATACACCTCGTCGCTACCGTGCTTTTCCTCGGTCTCCCTCGCGCCGTTTAATGCCAATTCACTTGTTTCGAGCCCGTAGGCATCATATCCAAAAGCAGCAAGCAGTAGAACATCGTAGCCCTTCCCACAACCCGGAACAAGAGCCTTCTTCCGTCGCTTTTCTGTGCCAGACACAGCGACGGTAGGTTCGCCAACTAGGTCACGGCGCGCCAAAGCTTCGGCGAGAGGGGCGGAAGGGAGACCTTTATCCCAGGGTATGAAGCCCTCGCGGTAAAACTCATTCCATAGTCTAGCATGTTCCGATTCCTCCGCATTTAAGAAGCGCTGACGGAGGCGTTCTCGAACTTCTGTGTTGACCATTATGACGTCTGTTTGGTGTTGGGAATCTGGACAAGAGAGCCTTGAGAAGCCTTACTAGTGTGTGTGTGGAGGAGAAGGTGCCTTTTAGCTGGCTGAGGAGTTTATATTTTCTTTAATAAATATCACATCACTAAGTTTCACATTACTAAGTTTGGAAGGAAGAAGTGAGTACCCCGCCATGGCAGTTCTCCATTATCACTCCTGTTGGTTATTAATCAATAATTACGTAGGTGCAGAACTGGGGTCTAGAACGAGTAAAGGGTCAAGAGACCATTTGTTGTCAAACAGAGCAAACTTACCCACGGGCCGAGGCATAGATTTGACATATTAGATTGGAAGGGAACGCAACATTCAATTACTCTTCTATTTGCTTTATAACTATCTTTAATTGTGTATATTTTTGCTGCAGAAGTGTGAAATATATTCAAGATGAATCGCTCTACTCTTTTCGATGTTACGGTAAGCTACTTGAGTGTCCGAAATGACCCTGGAGAGATTTGATAGCTAAATCCGAATACAGGGCAAGGTCGTTCTCGTCACTGGTGGTGCCAAAGGCATTGGGCGTATGATCTCTGAAGGCTATGTTGCCAACGGGGCCAAAGTATACATCTCCTCTCGGGATGCAAAGGCGTGCGATAAGGCCTGCGCTGAGCTGAATGCACTTGGTGAGCAATACTACATCACATCCGTCATTTGCCGCCACTTGCTAACATCTCTAACCATCAAGGCCCTGGATCTGCTCATGCTATCCCCGCCGATTTCTACAAGTTGGAGGACTGCAAGCGTCTCGCCGAAGAATTCAAGAAGCGTGAGGACCACCTCGACATTCTCGTCAATAACTCCGGCTCCAATTGGGGAGCCTCCTTCGACGAGTACCCCGACGCCGCGTGGACTCGTGTTCTTACCCTGAACCTGCACCGCGTCTTCACAATTACCCAACTCCTCACGCCAAGTCTGGAGGCAAAGGCCAGCCAAGGCGCCCCCTCTCGCATCATCAACATCGGATCCGTTGACGGCCTGCGCGTACCGTCTCTCGAGACATTTGCGTACAGCTCCTCAAAGGCTGGTCTGCACCATCTCTCCAGGGTTCTGGCCAACCACCTTGGCAAGAGACACATTACAAGCAATGTCATTGCATGCGGGCCATTTGAGAGCAAAATGATGGCGCAAACCTTGAAGGACTTCGGTGAATCTATCAAGTCCGGCATCCCGCTTGGCAGGATTGGTAGCCCTGAGGATGTGGCTGGAACATGCTTGTACTTAAGTAGTAGAGCTGGTTCCTATGTCAATGGAGCAACCATCACGTTGGATGGTGGAAGTGTTATCGGGTCAAAGATCTAGTTGGCCTTATTATCAATGTAAATATGGACGATATGGGGAAGTTGGTAGTTCGAGGCTCGTAATATAGCTATAATAGTATAGACAAGTACTCGCCGAGATGTTGCGAGTGGCCAAATATCATTTTCAATCGAGATCAAGCCGAATAAAGTGATATTTTGTGATTGTTGGATTGATGTGGTGAATGAAAGTTATATGTCTTTCTTGACAAAGCGAGTCTGATAGCTTGGCGAAGTTGAAGTTTTGCATCAATACATGGCAAAAATGTAGCTTGAGGTAGTAGCAACGATTTTGCCAAACTTCCATTAATATATCGTAATTGGAGTGGGCTGGGTCAGCCTCTGCAGCTATGTAGCCATTTTAATAGGTAACTTTTCGAGTTTGCAGGGACAAGTTTCTGCTAATTGGGGGGTAGAGTGACAAGCCAAGAGTTGCGCGGAGGGGAAATATTTGAATGCGTCACATTACCCTACCGAGCTTATCTAGTACGGGCATGGACTTCCGATTCCGAAAGGCTTCAGACCACAAGAAACCGCCTAATAATATATATAAATACAGAAGCACTGAATAAGAGGCACCTATATCGGCCTTCTGAGGTAAGACGGCACACCCTAGTAACGAATTCGACAGAGACTAATCGCGTTTCTCCAGAATTGCGATGTCGTTGAAACTCGCGTCTCGTTTGGGTGGTGTGGCCTCCAGACCGTTCCCTCGAACTGCATCTGCTTCAGTAGCATTTGCACGGAGAGCACAGTCCTCGAGGTCCGCAGAAGGCCAACAGAAAGTACAAAAATCCAGCGAATCTGAAGTACTTCCACTGACTTCCGCTACTCAATTGCAGCTTCTAACCAGCGACCTTGAGCATGGCGATCCTCAGGTTTACGAGATCCTGCAGAAGGTGAGTTGCGCTATCTTGCAGTTTTCCCGACAGCTCCTAACACTGCCGTAGGAAAAACGTCGCCAAAAGCACTTTATCAATCTGATCCCATCGGAGAACTTCACATCGCAAGCCGTTCTTGATGCCCTTGGAAGTGTGATGCAGAGTGAGTTATACCAACCCCGCCATTGCCGCAACAATGCTGACCAATTGCCAAAGACAAGTACTCGGAGGGATACCCAGGTGCGAGATACTACGGCGGCAACGAGTTCATCGACCAAGCGGAAGTACTTTGCCAGAAGAGAGCTTTGGAAACATTTGGCTTGGACCCCGCAGAATGGGGCGTCAACGTCCAGTCACTCTCCGGCTCACCCGCCAACCTCCAGGCCTATTCGGCTGTCCTTGATGTCCATGATCGTTTAATGGGCCTCGACTTGCCTCATGGTGGTCACTTATCACACGGATATCAAACACCTACAAAGAAGATCTCCGCCATCTCCAAGTACTTTGAGACGCTTCCATACCGCCTTAATGAGGAGACTGGATTGATCGATTACGAGAAGCTAGAAGAGCTTGCTATGCTTTACAGGCCGAAGCTGATTATTGCCGGAACATCGGCATACTCCAGACTCCTCGACTACAAGCGTTTCCGCGAGATTGCCGACAAGGCTGGAGCTTACCTCTTCAGTGATATGGCACACATTTCCGGACTTGTTGCTGCTGGCGTCATCCCCTCGCCATTCCCCTTCTCCGACGTTGTTACCACGACGACACACAAGTCTCTTCGTGGCCCAAGAGGCGCCATGATCTTCTACCGCAAGGGAGTTCGCAAGGTCGACCCCAAGACCAAGAAGGAGCAGATGTACGATCTTGAAGACAAGATCAACTCCTCCGTCTTCCCGGGTCACCAAGGTGGCCCCCACAACCACACAATCACAGCTCTTGCCGTTGCATTGAAGCAGGCCCAGAGCCCAGAGTTCAAGGCATACCAGGAGAACGTCCTCGTAAACGCACAGGCTTTGGCAAAACGCCTTGGAGACTCCAAGGATAAGGGCGGTCTTGGCTACACCATTGTCTCTGGCGGTACTGACAACCATCTTGTCCTTATCGACCTCAAGCCGCAAGGTGTTGACGGTGCCCGTGTCGAGCGCATCCTCGAGCTCGTCGGTGTTGCGTCGAATAAGAACACCGTGCCTGGTGACAAGTCCGCCCTCAAGCCCGGTGGACTCCGTATGGGTACACCAGCAATGACAACCCGTGGCTTCACACCTGAGGACTTCTCTCGCGTGGCTGACATTGTCAACCGCGCCGTCACGATTACCCAGAGACTAGACAAGGAGGCTCTTGAGGCACAAACTGAGAAGGGAAGGAAGAACCCTGGCAGCGTCAAGGCTTTCTTGGAGTTCGTCGGTGAGGGAGATGGACAAACGGAGATTGTACAGCTACGCAGCGAAGTCGAGGAATGGGTTGGCACGTTTGCTCTGCCTTGGGACTCTACGGCATAATAGCCTGGAAGATGTAAGGGGCGGTTTTGGCGTCAATGGTTGTAGAATATCTACCTCGTTGCACATAGGAATATGGTCTTTTACGTTGGATGTGGATCATGGTATACAGCTTTCTAGAGTATCAGTTGGCAAGTATGCTGAAGGAACACGAAAATGAATTTCACACGATCAGACTATCATTATTACTATCATTCATGCATTTGATAATATATTCCATCTATACTGCTTAGCTATAACCCCAGAAACCATCATGTTCGCAATGAGAAAGCCTTGATATCAAGTTAGTATAGTGACCAACAAAAATATGCTAGATTCAAAGGATGGAAAATAAATATCAGAACATGTTTCTTATCTCACAATGCACGTATATGGTGCTTCGACGAGCTGGGTTATATATCTGGTCTCTTGACCATTTGTCATCATTATAGAGGGTAGTTTGAACAAAAAAAGATGAAACGTACCATCTTGAGAAGACTGCCCCGCAGATTTGTCGTGGTCGCCACAGTGGGTGACTGGCTGTAATAAACATTAGCAACTGAACGGTACCAATTGAGTTATTATGACGTAGAGTTGATTCTGTTTCAGAACATGTTTCTTATTTCATAGAGCACTTTTGTGCATCAACGAGCTGGGTTATATATCTGGTCTCTTGACCATTTGTCATCATTGTATGGGAATGATGTATGATATCACGGTTAACAGAAAAAAATATGCATACCTCTACAAGTAGAATCCCCCGAAAAGCCCGCAAATCCATTACACGTCTAAACAGACAGTATAATAGGTGATATGTAACCCCTTCTTCATGCACCAGTTTCCCAGAGAGAAAGAGGGAGCAGGTGTTTGGTAAGGAAAGGGTTTGGTGATAGATCTTGGCACGAAAGATAGTTATCCTTCAGCAGAGGAGCATTGAGAGCTCGAAATGCTGTACACACTAATGCCTGATTTGGGAAACACAGTTGTGGACTGTGGAAGGGATTGTGAAAAAAAAAAAAAAAAAAAAAAAAAAAAGNAAAGTTGTGTTTGATCATGGCTGAGAATGTGGCTGATGGATGCAATGGCTGGATGTTGAAAATGCGCATAAATCCCGCTATCAAAGGCAGAGGGTGGTCACGGTGGAAGCTTCACGTCGCGCTCACCTGATATGAGATGGTCCTTAACGGTCAGCAAACAGAAACACGGTATCCATGGGCATGGAAGGGGTCAGCCACACGAGGAAGATCAGTATCCCCTTATCCCCTGTTGTCACCAGGAACAGAAGAAGGCCTTCACGCTTTTGAAAGAGTTCATGACACCATTGTCCATGCAGTACATGCAGAAAGCCCTGACAACGAAAAGCAACCGAGCCTTTTATTTGTAAGACCATTGCCCCGCTCCAGCTACCCCGTAAAAAGTTGCAATGCTTATTTGGTCTCGGTCTCCTCCTCATCACCGAACATGGCAGCACGCTTGGCGACAACTCTCTCTTGCTTGCGCTCGCGAGCAGCCCTGGTCTTGGCACGCCTGCCGTCCATCTCCTCCTTGATAGTCCTCTCACGGGCGGCCTCAGCCTTGGCCTTGTGGATCTGCGCATTGTTAGCTCAGACGTTGAAAATTGTGTCCGGATGGAACGTACGTGCTCAACCAGAGCGCGCTTGTGCTTGAAGGTGTTACCCTTGCTCAGGTGGTAAAGCTCGTGGTAGAGGTGCTTGTCAATCTTGCCGCTGGCACGGTACTTGACGAGAAGGCGGCGGAGAACGCGGAGTCTGCGCATCCAAACGACTTGGCTGTGGCGGTTGTCAGTGTCTTTTCCATAGTATTTCGCTCTCTATAGCGTCTGATCGGAATTGTTTGGCATACCTTGGCATACGGGCATCTGCGGTACCCTTACGCTTACCGAAACCCTTGTGTCTACCGAGTCTCTTCGCATCGGTGTGGTCTCTCGCGCGTGCCCTCGAGTGCATGGTGACTGGCTTGCGGATGATGAGGCCATCGGCGACGAGCTTGCGGATGGTCTGGCGGGAGTTGGCGTTGGAGATCTCGGAGACCTCATTCGGGTCGAGCCAGATCTTGCGCTGTCCGCATCCCACAACGGCCGCGGCGAGGCGCTTCTGGGTACGAAGGTTAACCCTAAAGATAAACCGTTAGTACATGCTGATCAGAAGCTTCTGCTAGACACATCTCCCCAAGTGTTGTGGTCGACTCCATCGTGAACAGTTTTGACGAGTGGGATCTCCATATCGATGACTCCATCAATCGTGAGTGCTCCCACTCGGTCGTAACTAACGTCTTCGGATAGGGACTCTCAAGGTATTTCGTCAAGAAGTATTTTCGCACACGTACATCTTGTCTTTCCTGATGGATTCCGTTGGTTGTCGATGGTTGTCGTGAATTCTCTCGACCTCGTCTCTGTACTTTGTCGGAATGGAATTCAAAGATGGCGGCTTTCGCTTGTGGCAGTACGCTAAGCTTCTTCAGGGATTAAACACCTAAATGTGAGGAGAAGTGGAGGGTTAGCCCTCACCCATGGATAAGATAAGATAAGGGATCGAAAAGGACCCCTGAGAATCCTGAGAATTAACACACGCGACCAACAATGTTGTCGATCGTGGCAGGATTAATGTTTTGAGGCGACCACTGTTCTATAATTAATAATGCGTAATTGCTTATAGACCAATATGGACAAGAGAGAAAAAGCATCAATTTATGGTTAGACAGTATTCATTGGCTATCCCATATATACATTTTTATTTTTTGTAACCCTACCACCGCAAACCAGACCCTACTCTTGCGGTTTCCATCTAATATCAAGAGCGCCGTGCCTTACAGAATTTATTATTTCTGATACATCAGTCATCACTTGAAGTTCCCTCTCGATCAACCTTGCCTACACTCCATATTTCGCGTTCATCGTCGACTTCATCGTTGGAAAGGCCAAGACCTCCCTGACCACCCTCAGCATCCCTCCTTTCCCTCGCCTGGGCACCCAAACGTAGTGCAACACGCTTGAAGTAATCCTGCATAGCTCTCTTTGAGACCGGCGCCATCTGTGTTTGACTCGTAATGAACTTATCAAAGACCTTTCCTTCCTCATCAACCACATCAAAGAGTGCCATAAAGGCCGCTTCAGCTGATAGCTTGATGGGGATAATAGTGTCTCTGACACTGGCAAAAATTGGCGCAGCCAGCAATGCGAGGTGTGGCTTCACATGTTCCATGTGGTGCCGGCAAGCAGTGCGGATTACAACCAAAGCTAGCCTTCGCGTATCTGCTGGGTTTCCTGCCGGGATTGAAGCCGCCAGAGTTTCAAAAACGTGTTTCCTGGCTTCAAAAGATTTCGGGCTTTCCGTCAAGATGTATTTCCCAGCTGCTAACACAGAATTATCGGAAATGAAGGGCTAATTGAGTTAGCAATAATCTCTGGTACACATCAGCAATACTCACGTCTTTACTAGCTATGCCTTTGCAAATAACAGACGGCAAATCTTCTGCAAACGATGACTCCGTTAATGATTGAGGTGCCTGTAGTAGAACCGAGTTGAGGGCCAGAATGGAAGCGTGGGTAAAGTGAGTCGTCATAGCGCGGTTCTTGATTAGGCTCGCGGCATCATCCTCCGACACATTCTTGATTAGTGCACCGAATAGCTTTGCGTTTGTTATCACCATGGTGGCATCCTTGTCCTCGACATCAGTGTCAATCAAACCTAGCACCGCAGAGCGTGAGGACTCGCTCATGTTACTTCCGGCCTTGCTGACCACCTCATATAAGGCTTTCAACATTGCGTTCCTAACGCCAGTATCAGAGGTTTTGCATCCTGTCACCAACTCTGCCACTAGAGGGTCAATGCGCGGAGTTAGGGTAATCAACGTCCCAAGCGCTTTCGCAGCTCGGGTCCTCAGGACTTCGCTTGAGGTGTCCGCAAGAGATTTGGCGAATGTTCTTTGTAACTGAGGAAGGAAGGGCTTCAAGAAGGTTGGAATCTTCTCAAGCAGGTTGTTCAAGGTCAGGAGAATGGCAGCTCTCACGTCAGTCGATTTTTCTGATACAATTCGAATGAGAGGTCCAGTTATCGCTGTCACGAATGGTTTGAGCGACTCGGGGCTAGTTCTGTCCAGTATATCGGAGATAGCCAAAGCAGACTGCGTCTTCTGGTCAGACGTGCCATTCATGAGGCCCTGCAAGAAGATCGGAAGGATGGCATTGATTCCCTTTGGCAAAGAGAACCCTGGCAAGTTGGACCCCGGTACGCCAACTCGCTGAAGAGCTTGTCTGGTAGAGTAGACCAACGCCTCCATTTCTACCTTGCTGACATGCTTGGTAAACTCGTTCAGAGCAGCCCATGCACCCTTCGTCACTTCCACGTCGGTATCATCAAAAGAAATCAACAAGTTCCTGATGATATCCTGGTTGTAACGGCTATAATCGACATCGGTATTTGCGAAGAAGTTGGCAAGGCGATATCCGGCAGCTGCGCGCTTTCGGTGGTCATCATGCTTGACAAGACCAAACAATATGCTCATGGTGGTATTGAGACCATCGTATTCATCGATGGATAGGAGCACAGTGTCTAACGATGACTCGAGGTCTGCGCGGAGCTCCTCGTCCTTGCACACAATGATATTGTCCATCAGCGCGTTGATAACAGTTGAAAGGCGCCTTGTCATAGCTCCTCCCGCTACGGTTGACAGAGAAGCCAGAGCCCTTGCATTGAATGCATTGATTGGAGAGGCTGTGAGCGTAGGGAGAAGGTTCGGGAGAATAATATTGGAGCGAGTGGTCTCCGTCAGCAAAGTTAGAAGCGCAGACAGTGCGTTATCGGCCTCGCCCTCTGTTCTGAGAAGGTTGAGGAGATAAGGCAAGACTTGGTCCACGGCACGCTTGCCAAACATATTCTGCATAGAGTCGAACGCATCAGCTGCGGCTTCTCTGACCTCTTCATCCGAATCAATAAGAGCAACGCGAACAACAGATATGAGTGTTTTCTCATGGTCCTCTAATCCATCCTCAGAAGCAGACGAGATCAGCTCACGAAGAGCAATGCATATGCCTTGCCTGGCGTCAACATCTGTAGATGTTCGTAGGCCTTCCTCAAGAGTAGGTAGCAAGGTCGAGAGCACTCCGTCACCAGCCTTGCGGATGAGTTCACCCAGTGCGTTGCCGGCGATGAGTTTCTGCTCGGCATTTGTGGATCCAAGACGTTCAATAATAAGCTGGCTGAGTGTAGGAACCAAGTCCTTAAGAACCCTTGGACTGGCAACAAGAGCCTTCCACACGTTGACAGCTGCAGTTCTAACCTGGCCGGCGGTATCGCAGCGGCAGATATATAACTCAGAGAGGACCTTGTTTCGCTTCTCTTCGCCGAGAATCTCCAACAGAGATGCTCCAGCTTCCTTGGCACCCTCTTCAACCTCATCCTCGTCCGTGGCACTGATGCCTGTTAGGTTGAAAAGAAGATCACCAACCAGCTCAACTGAACTGAGACGAATTCTGTAGCTATCGTCTCCCAAGCCGCGCTCAAGCTCCGGTAGGAGGAGGTCGATGGCTTTGGTAGCGAAATTCTTGACAAGGAGGCGAGCAGCTCTGAGAGATGTATCGCGAATCGATTCAACCTCATCTGCAAGACCAGTAAGAATAGGAGGAATGATCTTGCTGAGGTAATTTGCAAAACTGTTGCCAAAGCAAACAGGCAAGAATATGAAAAGAGACATGAAACCTTCGCGAACAGAAGCTTTTGATGACGAGACATTCTGTAAGATCGTGGGTAGTGTCTCTTCGAGGCGGCTTGTGCCAAGGCCGGCGAGGACCTCGCTGAGGGCTTGTGCTGACCCGAGACGGTCGCCTGCTCCAGTGTCAGCCTTGAGGGTTTGCATGAGGCCTGGAATAAGATCTGGAAGGGCATCCTCTCCCAACTTCTCGATGAGTGAACCGAGAGCCTTTGATGCCGTAGCCCTTGTGGTGGGAACGGGGTCCACGGCAGCAACCTTCAGACCAGCAACCAAGATCGGAAGATGAGATATAAGATCTTTACGCTCTGTCAGGTGTGCAAGACTTCCAATAACCTGTGCTGACTTTCTCTTCGTTCCAGATCGATCACCCAAACCTCTCTCTAGAATACGAACAACAAGTGCGAGGGAAGGAGCATCAAGATAATGGACGAATGAAACCTTGATCAACGCGTCAAGCGCATCATCAGTGTACTTCGTCGGATCGCTCAAAGCCTTCAGGAGTATGTCTACAAGACCCTTGATCTCGGGGTTGTTGATAACTTCCCCAAAGCGCTTCAAACTGCGATTGGCAGCTAGGCGCACTTCTTTGTGACTGTCATTTAGAACGCCAGTAAGCGGAGGGATAATTTTTGGCAAACTTTGGGCAAGCTGTTGAGGATCGAGGTAGGCCATGGCACCGAGAAGATCACAGGCACCTTTCTTGCTTCTCCACTGGTCGTCATCAAGACCATCCAAAAGCGTGGGAAGAATCTTTTTGACACCGTACGAACTTAAACTAGCAAAGCACGTTTTTGCTGCAGCCAGACATCCATCTCGAATGTCAGCACTGGAATCTCCGAAGCTGGAGAGTAACTGGGGCACAATCTGAATGACATATGGCTCAAAAATACGGCCCAAGATAGTTGAGAGAAGTTCATAAGCCAGGAGCGCTCCTTCACGATGCTTGACGTCCTTTTTGTTATCAATGGCGCTTCTGAGGGTGAGCATTATGCGGTACTCTCTGAGCGCAACGATACCAGTGCCCTGGATTAGACCTGCGAGTCCGTACGCAGCACCGCGACGTGAAGCATAAGTGCTACCATTAAGTAGCTGGTCCATGACCTTCTGCGTATAGTCTGGGACCTCATCGGGAGACGCTCGGACTAGATCTGGAAGGCAAAGAGCAACCGCGTATTGTACTGTCTCAGAAGGGGTACTTAGGGTGGCAAGAAGTCTCGCCACAACCTTCGGAATGCGAGAATCGCCTGGATTCAAGTGTCTTGCGAGTGCACCATACAGGATAATGACGGCTTCGTTCACTCTGTCGCTGAAATCAGAGCCTTTATCTGGTCCCTCAAGAGTTTCCTCAAAAGTTTTCATCAAGGCCTCGACCTTGTTTTTCGCATGCAATGCAATGATGGCTCTCGCGGCCTCAATCATCTCTTCTCGGACATGGGGGCTCTTGTCCCCGAGCGGTCCGCGTTCAATGAGAAACTTCAAGAACGAATCCAGCAATTCTTCTTTGAAAACAACAGATAAGTCCCTAAAGGCCATGGCGATGCCATTTCTTGCCTCCCAAGGATCTCTCATATCCATCTTTCTAGGCATCCCATATTCATCGAGCTGCGGCACTTTCGGTTTCGCTAACTCTATGTACGAGGATTCAAGGCGCGAGAGAACCTCTGTAATTAATCCGGGGTGCAGCTTTACTGCTCCGGCAAGAGCTCGAGCGGCTGCTCGGCGAAGCTGCTTGTCTTCTCTTTCGAGATATGGTAGAATGGTAAAGACAGCATCATTCGAAACCTCGAAGCCACTCTCTTCCCATATTTCATGCGCGAGCTCAACGTTGCCGTCAATATCGTCATGACATGCAAGCCAAATCTCCTCCGAAAAGTCTAGGTCACTGAGATCAATCTCAGCGCTGATAGATTGCAAAATTGACGTTCGAACTGATGTCTGGGGCATGATGGCTCCCCGGACAAGTGTTGCAATTTCCTCTTCGTTGATAGTGGGGGCGACCGAGCGACATAGATCAGCTAGGCACTCCTTGATACCCTTGTAGTGCTGGTTATATGCTTGCATCGATTCAATTAGCACTAATAGAACCTCGCGACGTGGTACTATAACGTCAGAGCATGCATCGGTGTGGAACTTGAGGAAATCGATCGCAAGCACTACTTGCGCCTCAGAATCTTCTTGCGTACCAAACCCACCGTTGCGCAGCACAAGGAATATCAGAGGTAACATGTATGTCAACGAAACCGTATCAAAAGGCCTCTGCTCGCCAGAGAACCGTAATCGATAAAGAACTCTGGTGATGAGCTCCCCTAGAGGCTCTTGGGTAAGCTCTTCTGGTAGGTGAGTGATCCCCAACGCTCTTAGGGTTGCGATTCCAATGAATGGACGGACAGGTCCGATGCGGGTGACTACCCTCTCCGACAGAAGCCTATATGCGTCGGCAGCTGCATTGCCCGTAATAAGACCCGCTCCAGCATTGATGATGTTGATCAGAGAGGTGACGGCTGGGCTCATCCACAGCTGAGCTTCAGTTGGGGGCCCAACAGCAAGGCTTTTGATAATCCCAATTCCTCGGATTAGCTTAGCCTCTAATTGGCGAACTTGTTGGCGTATTGCGGTTTCCTTCTTAAGCTGTGCATTGATCTTTGCGTTTTCTTCTGGTGTCAATTTTTTCTGTTGGCCCTTCTTCTGAGCCAGCTGGGCCCGCAACTCTTCCTCCCACTTCATCGTGTCATAGTCTTTTGTATTCTTGTTTGGCACGTAGTCCTGTGACTTTTTAGCCAGCACATCGACGAATAAAGTGCCTTCAGGAGTTCGGAATATTGCGGCCTCTGTAGGACCAATATCATCCAACTGTTTAGGATCGAGATCGTGTTGAAATAGATCGACAATTCGGGAAGTCATAACGTCAGGCGCCACAAAGGCTAGTTCTGCCGCCGCATTGAAAGCAGCGCCTTTAATAGTGTATTGATCTGCAGTCTGAACAAAGTTAGTGGCGAACTGTTGGATAGAGGCTTAGCTTACCTCTTTGAAATCTGTAATTTCTAAAACCTGCTTAATAACGGATTCGCTATACTGTCTACAAAGCTGACCGGGGTCCACACCAACTCTGAGGCAAAGCTCAATCCACTGAACTCCAGGAAGGAGCTCGGGGCGAGCAATAACCAACATCTTTACCATCTGGCTTTCCTTTACGGACTGGTCAATCTCGAAGCCAAATTTCGATGCGTCTGCGGCGGAAAGGCAGATGGCCTTAGCGACGAAGTGGAGGTTGGTCTTGTCGGACTTAGACGCTACTGCGGCACAGTCCTTTTCTCCAGTTTCGACATCGCGAACCCAATGCCATAAACCAGAAATAACCATTGATGATATTTCTTGGGGAAGTCGTGCATATGTTTTCGATAACAGCTCTATGCATTGTCGCCTCACAGCAGGTGGGACATTTGCAGAGCAAATGCAGGATATTACTCCCTGTGACCACGCGATGGCAGCCGCAGAATTTGGACCAGACGCGGAGGCCTCATCAGCTGTAGCTGAGAGGGCACGAATAAGCCATAGGCGATCCTCGTCATTAGTCAATTTACTGTAAACTCGATGATTGAGTAAGAATGAAGGTTTAGGTTCAAACGCCAGAGCTTGTTGGACAATCTTTGCCTTTTTGATAGCATCATCAATCTTCGAACTTTTCAAAGAAGGAAGCTTGGCTGCTGCAAGGGCTGTCAAAACATAACCACCAACAACAATTCCGGACTGCCCAGCAGCAACCGGGTTCGAAGCAACCTCATCGAAGAGCTTAATCAGGCTTGGAACGGTGGCATCAGCGAGCCCTATAACATTCTTATCGTCAAGATTAGAATCCGCTTGTGCCCACAGAATATCACCTAGTCGAAGCGTCCACAGCTTTCGTAATGGTGCCTTTTTGTCTGCTAATCCCTTGCTGAATGTTTCTAGGACCACCTTAGGCAGCGCGACACCATTGGCCAGCGACCACGATGTGTAAAGGGACAGAACAGACGTCTCCGCACTCAACGCCCCTTCGTTGGGTTCCTTTGCGGCAACCGCGGAGACTGCCGGCAAGACCTTCTCTGCTAAGCTTTCAGTTATCGGCAACACCTTTAGAATTTCCGAATGCAGGATCCGATGATCCGCAGCCGGAATCTTCCCAGACTTTAGAGGAAGCAAAATCTCGTTTGAGATGAAGCTGAGTGCGGCATCGTCGTAACAGCGAGGTATAATGACTGTAAATGCGGCACGCGCACCGTTGCGAATATTTGCGTTTGTTGATTTAAGGTTTGATAGTAATGGTTTCAAGAGATTCTCCTGCAAAATCTTTGAAAGGTCAATGCTCTTAGGTAGCGATTCAACCAATGGCGTAATAAGGTCATCTAGAACAATCTCGGGAGCCCTGAGCAGGGCCTTTTCTAGGGATGGTGCTACGTGCTTCGCCAATTCCTCTGCACTAGTGAAATCCAAGAAGAAATCATAAAGTCCATTTGCAATATGGGCTGGCACTGGCGTCCGAGATCCAATAATCTCTCGTGTATAAAAGTTGTAGTAATTTGCCTTTTTACTTTCAAGAGTGAGTTTTGCTTCTGGTTTTCTTGAACAGACCCCGGCGATGACACCCAGCATGATGGCATTTCTTGCGTTGGGCTGGGCAGCTTTGGCACTCAGCCTTTCAATGGCATCACTAATCGAAGCTTCTGCCGAATCTTGGCAAGAAACAACCTTTCGAAGAGCCCTTCTAGTCACAACGAGAGCAGAGTGCCTAATATTGGGCTTTGTAGTTATCTTTTGGCACTGCTCTAGAACCTTTGCGTCACTTGCAACTAGTTCCTGGCCCCAGATCGCCCAATAAGGTGTACCGCTGCACTCCTGAAGAAGTATGCTGAACCATTCAGTTAAAACAAACGCGTTACTGGCTGCTATGTTGGTTTTCGAAGCCTCGGCATGTAAAGATTTGATAAAGGGAGAGAGAATGTCAGGGCTTGCGCCCGCTCGAAATATTGTCCTCAGACATTGTTCAACGTGGCGTCTAGAGCTTCGGTCTTGGTAGAAGGAATATGTGGTGAAAATAAGCTCTAGTAGAATGGGATATGACGACTGCTCGATTTCTATGGAGAATAGAGGTTAGCATGGTTATCAAATAGGTTCATCCTGCCACAGACCTTTGTTGGAGAGTCGTTCATCAATACTGTGAAGATAGGCTGTGCGGGTGACCGTCGAGGAGGAGGAAAGCGCCCTTCTGCTGGCCTCGAGATCCATTCCCCTTACATCTTTCAGATCTGCCCCTACCATCTTGCAGTTTCACAACAATGGAGCGGATTACTGAGACGATATAGTTCTCACCGGACATGGAAGTTTTGGTCGCCAGGGACACAGAACAAAGGATTAAAGTTCACCCGAAGTTACTAAGGTATTGGCACCCCCGCGTCATTCAACTTTATTTACGCGGTGACCCCCGCCATTTTTTTCAATAAATCGCCGACAAAATTATAATACTATGGCGGGAGGCAAAAAGAAAAAGAAGCCAGCATCTAATCCTGCCCGTGGCTTTGCTACGACTTCGGTGGCATCGAAGGTGAGAATTGAAGTTGCTGAAACCGCACCTTCAGACGAAAGCCCAGACAATGAATCAGAGCATCGGAAGGATGAGACAACGATGGAAAGCTTGCCAACATCCACAACAACCGGAAATACAGATACACAGTTAACCCCTGAGGAATTTGAGAAACAACTCGAAGAATCTGAACTTCAAGTGCTGGTTGAGAAGCACTCGCAAAAAGCTAAACGGGATGCTGCTCGCCAGGTAACCAGGCTACAGACGGATCGGCGCCTACTACGAGGCCAAGCCGACTTTTTGAATACACGAAAATGGCTTCCCCCAGATTTGATGGATGAGATATTGGATATAATCACTGCGGATCATCGAGCCTTGGGCCCGAGCACGACCGACTCCCCTGCGACGTTGAAGCCGCTCACAGAGGAGGACCTAACCATAAAATTATGGACCCTGCAGCAGGCTCTGGCTGGTGCAGGCTTCCCTGATGACAGGGTTCGCATGGCTCTCACATATATTCTAAGCATATCCGATAAGATGGTCAGTGGAAATAAGGATTCGATCTGGGGCCTTGAGGAATCTCTCCAATGGATGGCACGTGAGTGCTCCCGAGACGAGTTGCCGGACTATGAGAGTTGGCAAACAAAATCTCTGTTGCCGTTGAAGCTGCACACTGGTAGGTCCTTATAGTGAGAGAAGCGTATCTTTGGATCAATTAGCTAACCAACTGGAATCAGACTCTCCAGCTGGCACACCCACGGCATCGGGGATGACGACCCCACGGCAGATAGAAGCAGATATTCGCCACGTAGACTCGAAAGAAAGCATTTCAGAACAGCCCGTTACGAAATCGGTCGCGCGACCCGCAAAGGCCCCAGTTGTCGAGTATGAGAGTGATATAGACGCAGACGAGCTACTCCCGGAATATCTCGAAGCGAAGACAAAACTTTTCCATCTACAGCCTCCGAAAAACTCGGCACAGGCCGCATGCCGTCGTGGAGCAGGGGCTAGCAATGGCAAGAAAAACAAAGGTAGCCAAGCACCTCCGGACCCAGAGACGGCAAAGCTGCAAAGGAAACTGGTGAAAATTGAATCTGACGTTCTCTTTGATCGATATGAGGCCGAGCAGGAGTGGCAAAAGCTGAAGATCACCCTTGAAAAAGAAGCTGCCGCAAAAAGACAGGAATTGTCTGGTGGCCCACCTCCGAGAATCCCTCATCCTGCTGAATCTAGTGACGATGACTCTGATGATGAGATTATGCGCGCAGCTACAAAAATGGGAGCAGACCTTCTCGGAGACGATTCAAGCGACGACGACGGTGCCATTGCCGACCTGTTTGCGAACCTACCCGTTACTGAAGTGGACCCAGTCACCGGAAAGAGCACCGTGGTCATCAACGAAACCAATGGTGGTAAAATTACCCTTCGAGATTTTGGGAAATCTACAGGCATAAGCCCTAGAAGGGTGTTAGAAGAGGCTTGTCGTTCGAGAGATTCTTCCGTTAAGATAATTTACACGCTTGTATCTTCTACCAGCTATTCCAATCGCCATTCCATCAGGGTAAATTGGTCCAAGGCCCAAGAAGTCCCGTCGCCAACATCGGATTTCCCCGAGGTTGATTGCGTATGTACACCAAAATCAATCACAATTACAATGAACACCATCTCTACTCCTGATGCTGCCCAGTCAGAATCCTATGCTGCAACTGTAGCACTGTTTCTCATATTCAGTACTTCAGTAAGAGAAGAGAAAGTTTTCCTACGACTCCCTCCAGTATGGCGTGAGCTATGGACGGAGTTTGCTGTTGCAAGGAAAGAAAAGGCTGACGCCCTCGATCGAGAGGCCATTCGCGGCTTTCGGGACACTATTAGGCAGAAGAGAGATCGCGAAGAGGAAGATGGTGTCGTGCTGACGACAAGCTTTAGACGCCGTGCCTTGTTAACTCCCAACGATACCAGCGACGAGTCTGGAGCGGAGACACCAGGTAGCTCTGGTGTCTCCCCCGAGACCCTCAAGAAGATCTGGCATGACAAGAGCAACACACCCTCATACCATATGATGCGAGAATCCCGCATGCAGTTGCCTATGTGGGGCTACAAAGAAGAAGTTCTTCGTACAATTGATCGAGAGCAAGTAGTCATTATTTGCGGAGAGACAGGTTGCGGTAAGAGCACCCAGGTGCCGGCATTTATTCTAGAGCATCAGCTTTCACAAGGCAAGCCGTGCAAGCTGTATTGTACAGAACCACGCAGAATTTCTGCAATTTCTCTTGCGAAGCGTGTGAGCGAAGAACTTGGGGAACGCAAAGGGGATGTCGGGACGTCAAGGTCATTGATCGGATATGCAATCCGTCTTGAAACCAACACGTCTCGAGAGACTCGCGTTGTATATGCTACCACTGGTATTGTTATGCGCATGTTGGAAAGCTCCAACGATCTCAAAGAAATCACACACATAGTTTTAGATGAGGTGCACGAAAGGACTATTGACAGCGACTTTTTGCTTATAATCTTGCGGAAGCTGATGGCCCGGAGACCAGACCTCAAGGTTGTCCTGATGTCTGCTACTGTCGATGCCGACCGGTTTTCGAAGTATCTGGATGGCGCTCCAGTTCTGCAAGTTCCCGGAAGGACCTTTCCAGTTACATCATGCTACCTCGAAGATGCTGTGGAGCTTACCGGCTATTCTTTGGATAACGGTTCACAGAATAAGAGATATACTGACTTGGACGATGACGCCGAATTGGAAGATGCACCAACCAGCGAAAAGACGAAGGCAGAAAATACGAAGCTACTGCGTGGCTACAGCGCCAAGACCAGGAACACCATCCTACAAATGGATGAGTACAGGATTGATTTTGAGTTGGTGGCACAACTCATAGCCAAGATCGCTACCGATGAGCGGTACATTCCCTTCAGTAAGGCAATTTTGGTATTCCTCCCAGGTATTGGAGAAATTCGCCAGTTGAATGATATACTCCTTGGGCTGCCTACTTTCCGTACCGATTGGTATGTGTACCCGCTCCATTCGTCCATCGCGAGTGAGGATCAAGAAGCGGCGTTTTTGGTGCCTCCTCCTGGAACTCGGAAGATAGTGCTGGCTACGAACATTGCCGAAACTGGTATCACAATCCCGGATGTTACCTGCGTAATAGATGCGGGGAAGCACCGAGAGATGAGGTTCGATGAGCGACGCCAACTCTCGAGGCTACTGGAGACGTTTATTTCGCGTGCCAACGCCAAACAACGACGAGGGAGAGCTGGACGTGTGCAGGAAGGACTGTGCTTCCATCTGTTCACGAAGTACAGGCACGATGAGCTCATGTCTGATCAACAAACTCCTGAGCTACTGCGTCTGTCGCTGCAAGACTTGGCTATACGAGTCAAGACTTGCAAGCTCGGAGGCATCGAGGAGACGCTGGCTCAGGCCCTTGATCCCCCGTCGGCAAAGAACATCCGGAGAGCTGTTGACGCACTCATCGATGTCAGAGCGCTCACGGCTGCCGAAGAGCTCACACCTTTAGGCATACAACTCTCGCGACTACCTCTTGATGTATTCCTAGGCAAGTTAATCCTGCTCGGGAGTATATTCAAGTGCCTTGATGCAACAATCACCGTTGCAGCAATCCTGTCTTCCAAGTCGCCATTCCAAGCCCCGTTCGGCGCGCGCCAGCAAGCAGACACTGTCAGGCTCGCTTTCCGCCGCGGCGATAGTGACCTGCTGACAAACTACAACGCATACTTGGCCTGGAAGCGCGTATGCAATACGACGGGATCCGAGTACCAGTTCTGCCGCAAGAACTTCCTGAGCCCCCAAACTCTATCTAACATTGAAGATCTTAAGGGCCAGTTGACCGTCTCCCTGGTTGACTCGGGCTTCCTGCCCCTGACGGAACGCGAGCGCGCCCACATCAAGCGAAACAGGTACTCGAGCCGACGCCACGATTTCTTCGAGCTCCCGCAGCGCGCCAATGTCAACAGTGAGAATGACCTGATCACCCAATCCGTTATCGCCTGGGCGCTGTACCCGAAGCTACTCGTTCGCGATGGTAAGGGCTTCCGCAACGTCGCGAACAATCAATCCATATCCCTGCACCCCACGTCCGTCAACAAAGGTCACCATGAGATCAACTGGCTCTCCTATTACCACATTATGCAAGCCAAGCAGTAAGTTCCCATAGCCTTCCCATTCCCAATGCCCATACTAACCCCACGTCCTTAGATTCTACAACGCGCATGAAACCACGGCCGTAACTGACTTTGCCATTGCCCTTCTATGTGGAGACGTGCGCTGCGACTTCTACGCCGGCGTGCTCATCCTCGATGGCAACCGCGCGCGCTTCGCCGTCTCAGATTGGAAGACGATGGTCGTGCTACGGACTCTGCGCACGCGCCTGCGCGAAATCATGACGCGCAGCTTCAAGAACCCGGGGAAGCCTATGCCTGAGAGCCTGGCGAGGTGGTTGGAGATTTGGCAGAGGATCTTCTCGCAGGAGAATTTGTTAATTGCGAAGGGATTGGTGAGGACGTAGAGGGTTTAGCTCTGGGGCTCTAAGAGGATGACTTGAAAGGTGGAGATGGGGAGACATGAAGGGGTGTGACATGTAATCACGCGTGGTGGGTATACATAGTGAGCATACTCGGATGGGATAGTGAGCATACTGGGCATATCAAGCTCCGGCTTCAAGGCGTTGCAACGCGCAAGGAAATGAATGAAAAATGGGAATGGGAAATCAAGCGCATACAAATAAGAAGAAAACACCTCGAAAGAACATAAATCGTTCTTATTTTCATATAAATGAACCTCGGTCTCAAAACCCTGCTCTCATGTGTCCGCGGAGCTTCGAATGAGTCCCCTCCGTCCCCATTCCCGCCCAGCTTCCTCCGCAACCTCTTTCGTCCACGAGGGAGTCTTCACCTTATCGGAGGAAGCAACTTCGTGAGGAAGTGGACACGCTCCTCCTCCCCCACAGCGCGGCCCCAAATCCTTCAAGGGACTGAACCAACAAATCACCTCACCCCTCACCACCGCCGCACCCCACACACCTTAATTTATGCTTGCCCCTCGTCATCCGTCTTCCAGCCCCCCCATGCACAGAGAAGCCCCCAAAACGTCACTACCAGCCACGCCCGCCGGGTGTAAGCAAAGTAAGTCATCGTCTTGCATTCCGCAGCGGTGCGCCCCGTCTCAACTTACCCCCCCAAGCTCGACTTCAGCCACCGGGAATCCTACTCGGGAATCTGTATTTCGCCGGCGTGGTGATGGTACCATATATCGGAGCGGGAGAACCCGCGGCTTCTCCACTTCCCGTGCCTTGTCTTGCCTTGTCTTGTATTGCTTGGGCTATCTTGCCTTGTCTTGCCTTGCCTGAACCGTCTGCCTTGGTTGCCTCCCCTCCCCCCACCCCAGTTGCGTGACTGCCTGGCTGGATACCCGGCCGCAGACATGCACGGAGGAATGAACAACGCGGCGTCGAGAAGAGGGGGAACGGGTGCGAAATGCCAGAAGCGAGGTGCGAGTTGCGAGTAGGATGCGAGCTAGTATGGTCCAGGGAGGGACAGTACCCTCAAGAAAACACCCAGAAGCGGAGCCAAAAAGCTAAACTTAGCACACACACACACACTCGCCCCGCGCCGCTTGCGCCGCGCTTCTCCCTACCGCATCCATCGACGCCACGCCCGCGCGATACGACGTCTACGCGCGCACTGTCCTGATGGGGGTATATGCCTCGCGACTAACGCACCCGACCCTACCTCCTCGCTGCGTTGCGGAGTCTGAGAACAGCCAGCGTGTCTCGAATGCGCGGCGCAAGGCGAGCACACGCAGAAACCGCGCTCCTAAAAAAAAGATGTCACACACACCATCTCATCACGCAGATACGACTGGTGTAAGCGAATCAGAAACCTGGTTAAGGCGCCGGGCGCTTACACGGCTGCGGCAAGTGATAGCGTTTGATGTGTGGTGTGTGTGTGAGGGTGTGAGGGTGTGTGTGTCCGTGTCTATCGATTGTGTTTGTGTCTCGGGGGGATTAGATGCGAACACCACACACACGCACGCACGCGCATGGCTGCCGTAAGAAGCGAGCGCGTCGGGGGGCGGGCGGGTATGTGCATGAGGCGGCTGGACGCGGGCGTGGCTGCGCTTGTGCAGGGGGGCAGGTAAAAATAGGTTTTTGTGGGTTCGGAGGGTGGGGTTGTGAACAGGGGTGATTGGTGGGTTTGATGGATTTTTGGCGTGCAGGGGGGTTCTTGAGGACCGAGGGAGGGTGGGTGGATGGTCGGTGGGATTTTGGGGGTGTTTTGGGCTGGGGAATGGGTTTGTGTGACGATGTGAGACGGGTGGTGGTTTGTGAGAATGGGGATGGGGATGGGTTGCAGGGATGAGGGGAGTAAGGCGATTGAGCGTGGGTTGTTGCCGTCTGGCCGGAAATTTTGTGGTTTCTGCCGGCGGGTGAATTTCTACGGATGCCGGTAGAGTGAGGTAGGAGAAAATGAGGGAGGGGAATGGGCGTGGGATTGGGAGTGGGATTTGGGGGTGTTGTGTTGTAGAGTATGATTTACTGGAGGGGCTCGCTCGAGCGGATAGGGGGCTTTATTTCGGAGTTCTGTGCTTACTGGGTTGGTATGCTCTGGATGGTATATTCAGTAAGCTGCTATAGGAGTGAGGACACAATTATAGAAAGTACTATAGAAATGTCGGTTGCAGTATGGAAAATAATACAATAGAATAAGTGTGTAGAATGTAGAGTGCTGCTAAAACTGCTGCCTGGTACAGTGGTAGAGTAGACATCAGATGATGACATGGATGTGGATGTCATTGGATCCAAATATAGAACAGCCTCGCCTCGCTAGGAGATTTAGTCCAAGCCACTCAGGGGATAGCGTCCCTTCAATCGACCCTCCCGTCTCCCGTAGTGGCACCCCTGTCCCTGCCCCCGTCAGTGTAAGTGTCAGTGTCAGTTCTCGAGTAAGAATGTTTGACTTTCTTTTGGGGGTTACTTCAACTTCCCTCATGGCTGTCATACTGTTGTCTCACTCTCTACACCTCGCCGTAATTGACGCTTACCCGCTCACACGCTTCCACACGCAAGAAGCGATCAACATGTACTGTACGAGTAAGTACGTGGATGCGTGTATGCGTGTATGTATGAATATGTACGAATTTGTGCAAAGTATACCCAAAGCTGAGGAATGTGTGGATGGATGGGTTGCTTGTTGTCTCCAGTCGTGCATGTGGATGTTTGCCAAGGAAGGTACAACACAAAAGACCACACCACATCGCATCGCATCGCAGCAACAAGAGTATGTGGAGTTGATGGCAACAACTTCCTAGGATGAGAATCCTTCGAAGAAACAAACAAACACTGCTTGCTGCATGCCATGCCACTACACCATGCTGCGAGGGGCTGTTTCTACGGCCCGACAAACTCTCAATGCAATGTTTGATGCTCCTTTGGGCTGTGAGTCGGGTCATGGAGCCGAGTCCTGGCTGGTTGTGGGCTCGTTGTTGTCGTCGTGTAGGCTGCAAGATGCATGTCGCGATAGGATTCTACCCGTAGGATTTCACTTTGTCTGTACTGTACCTGCGAGCAAGTCAGGAACCCGCGTAGGATTCCTGCTCTATATCCCTCATGGGGCTTATGGCTGGCTGGAGATACTGTGCTTATTTTGCTACGGATCCGACTCTATTCCAACGGCGGTGACCGCCACCAGCCAGCCCAAGCCTCTTCAGCACTGTCGGCAATCGATCTATCGTATCGAGAATCCTACAAATCGACAATCGACGGTTGCCGTATTACTGTACTCCGCGCTGACGCCGCCGCCGCTATAAACTTTATCTATACCTATGGTGCTTGCTGCTTATGGTTTACTAGTACAGTACAGTAGTACTGCCCCTCGCATTGCACTGCCGATTTGCGGCTGTAGACCACCGATTGTGTCCGTTGTTGAGTTATGCGTCCAGAGCCAGCAGTGCCTCAATCCTACCTGTATCGTATTACATTGTATATTGCTACGCCGCACGGTTAAGTTGAGGCCGACTTTTAACGAGGTACTTACACCACCACCCCAGGAGCGTGGGTTTCCAAAGTACCCACTCACCATAACCATCTTCAGTCTTCAGTGCATGTATGTACCCCAATACCCAACTTCTAACCCTTGCTTCTCGCTGCATTACATCTCCATCCATCCCCATCCCAATCCCCATCTTCATCCCCATCCCCATCCCATCCCATCCTGCATCTTCCCCTCCCTCCCCACTGTAATCTTTAATCTATATTCTAAAATAACCGCAAACGTCAATATTCTACGAATTACTGCAGGTCTATTCTAAATACACTCACATTTCTCTTGGCCTTCAACCAAAATGGCCCGAGGGAGGTGTGTACCTTGCTAGTAGAGCAGAGAGAGTACCACCACTCTCTGTATGTCTCGTACTGCACTGTACCGAACAAAGTAACAAACCACAAGAGACACTTATCGTCACACAGGGATCCCAGATCCCAGCTCTCTGTAGTGCAAGGTACGCATTGTACTATACTGTACTGTACTCGAGAACTGTACGCTGCGTGTTTTGCGTCTGTCTGTCGACTAACTATCTCTATTCATCTTAGTATGGTCTTATTTAAGACGCGTTTAAGCGCCGAAGAATACCGCCTATACACCAATCGCGCTCCTCACCACACCGAAACATCCCAACATTCACCTCCTACTCGCTATCATCTTCACCCTCCCAAATGGACAGATCCAGGGATCTTAGGTAGGAATCTCCAAAAAAACTCTTCTTGATCTAATTCTCCCAAACATCCAACCCCCCCTCCCATCCAACACCCCGGCCTCCCCACCCTCCTCTTCCTCCTCCCTCACCCCGGCATCGTTGCACCCCATCGCCCGGTACATATCTTTCTTTGCTTTGGCCAAGGCTCGGTGGGGATCTCCAGGGACCCCAAAGGGACTCGCCTTCTTCTTCCTTTCTCCATACTACCTTTCCAATACTTAGCACTCTATCTCTTTCCTTCCTTCCATTCAAATCGTTCACCAGTGCGCAGCAGCGCCCCCAGATGTCCGCTTCTTTCTGGTCATACCGCCGCAATTGCTTGGTATTCAATCAATCTTCCTTGTCTCTGTGACATTCTTAGTAACATTCTGGATCTGCATTCCGCTCTTGCTATCTGTTCTTCCTCTTCCATTCGTCAAGCCCTCAGGATCTATTCCCGTGGGGCTGAAGGAGGCTATCCCACCTCGGTCTTCCTTCGTTATCGAAATAAAGTCTCCAAGAGCCCAGAATGTCTAGTCTAAGAGATATAATGGATGTGGATGTGGAGCCTCTCGAGTCACAAGCCATTCGAAGATCAAGAGACGTCGCGCTACTCCAAAACCAACCTCTCGACACACGACCAACAAGTTCATTGTCGAGGACAGAACGAAGCACTACACAGAGATCTGTCAAGAGGAAACGCCCTACCCGCGCCAGCAAGCCTTCATCGTCGGCGGGGTCATCTCGCTCAGGCACAGCACGTCGGCGCAGCAGCGGCGCGGCAGACTTGATGGATCCATCAGGCTACGAGCAAGGCGGCCCGCAAAATAATATGAGAGCAGCGTTACCGCGCGGGCTTGAGGCAGATCAGCCCGTCAGGTATACTCCCGTCACAGGACGGGTGAGCAAGGCAAAGAAGGGCCAGCCCGTTCATGTCTGTGAGCAATGTGATGAGCCAAGGGTAAGAGTCTCGACGATGCCGTTGAGTTGATCTACTAATGCTAACGTTCCTAGGCCTTCACGAGAGCGGAGCACTTACGGTACGGATTGCGGACAGTTGAAGCAGATAAGGTTTACTGACAGATCCCACAGACGCCACCAACTAAGCCACGAACAAGCAAAGCTTCCGTGTACCTTTCCCGATTGTGAGAGGGTCTTTCACCGTCCTGACCTTCTCGCTCGACATATGAGTCGACAGTAATATTTCCAACAACGCTCTCAAGAGCTAAGCTAACAATGAAGCAGTGAGATCCAAGGTGATGGGCCATACAGGTCCGGCGACTACAAACCTATCGACAATGAACAAAGATCACGGTCATCGTCGACAAGTAGCAATCCACGAACACCACCACAAAAGTATTCGCCGCAGCAAGCCAACATGAATGCGCCCAATACCAACTATACATCTCCCAATATCCAGGCTCCCACCTCAAACTCTGGCGCAGACATGCGCCTATCCAAAGAGTACGAGCCTATAATGGGTTCCTTCCAGGCGGTCAACGTCTCGGAAACCTCAAACCAGCGGCCACGTAGCCGCACCGACGGTTCCGAGAGCTCTGGTCTACGATTCTCCCCCCCCAGTGGTTCCATGGCCTCCCAGACACTCGGCACCACCGCCACCTACCACAACATCCCCATGGGCGCCAACATGACCCCCGACTTCCTCCTCAGCCAGTCCTCTACACTCGGCCCCGCCTTCGAACAACCAACCTACTCCTCCATCTCCTCAAACGTCTACCCTGCCTCTGGCGCTGGCGACATCCCACCACTCACCCTCCAGGTCCCCGACCCCGGTTACAACCCCGCCCTCGCCTCTCCACCCTACAACTCCTCTGAATCCACATGGTCCACTCCCTCCGATGTTTCGCGCCAAGGCACCGCCTGGCCGCGCGACCGCGTGCCCGCAGGCTGGGCCGCCGCTGACTCGCAGACCCAGTATATCGCGCAGAGCATGCATCTCCTCCGTCAGCAGGGGGGTCTCGACATTGTCCCCGAACACTTCGAGGGCCCGTATATATCGAATACACGACAATACGGCAATTCCATTGTCATCTGCCAGCCACTTGACGAGCAAGGTGGTGTTGAGGGAAGTGGTGATATGGTAAGCCGAGCCTGCTCCGCGCATAACTAGTTGAAAGCTAAGACTAACGGAACGTGCAGTACAACCAAGATGATGGATCAGATGCGAGGGATTACCCGCACCAGCAGCATGGTCAGTTCATGGATGACCGCTTCTATTGCAATATATATGGATAAGGGCTCATTCGCATTTGCAGTTTTTGGAAACAACTTCTATCAGGGTCTTTGAGCCTGCTTTATTCGGTTTTATTACTGTCGAGCGAGGCAGCGATACCTTTTTGTTAGAAAAGGAGTAATTTGTTTGAGAAGGAGAAAATGGGAAAGGAGAATGGGGGAACAGACGGATCAGATGAGACAGATGAGACAGACGAAGATGGGATATGGGACAGGAGTTATGATATACTTTTTTTTATTGGATGTTTTTTTGGGATACAGCACAGGACACACGACCTCACTCACACTCACCAAACCAAACGATCAACCAAACCTCACCACAGCCACCAAACCCTCAACCAACCACCGCCACGCCTTTCCACCTACCTAATCCCGATACCTCGAAACGGCATAATGACTTATATTTTTAACGGATCAATTAAACAACTCTGCTTCTTTGCTTATTGTTTTTTTGCGTTTAGGTTTCTATTACTATTATTAAACTTTATACTTCTTGCTTCATTGCATCTGTCTGAGTGTTTTGTGCTTTTGTATTGTCTTCTGACTACCTGCTGCTTCTTGATTCTCTTGTCTCAGTCCTTACTGTCCTTGGGATTGCATAATAACTTTGCATTTTGCTTCACGTTTTTGCTTATGCGGTGCTGGAGGTTATAAAACTTGGGCATTTTCCGTTTTTACCTTTTTTTTTGGAGGGGACCTGGGGGCCAGGTGAGATGAGATGGATGACGAGCAGAGACTAGGACGAGATGATAAACAGATGGAAGTTTGAACGAGTGTATCGCAAAAAACCATATGCTGATTTTGCAGCCCCACGAAGGTGGGGTTGCGAGTTTCGGTTCGGTATATAATGAATAGGTATGGTTAGTAATATAATAGATGGAGTCTATCCTGTGGGTTAATCTACAGATTTTCTTTCTAGCCTTCCACCATCTCGCAACTCATCCTTATACAGACCCCACAACATATCACATCTCACGGGCTTCCACCCAGGATACTGTGACACCGGCCGAGGCGGATCGGGTATCCTATTTCTTCCGTCAAGCAAACTAGGCTCATTTCCAACATGCCGCCAAATATCTCTATACGGCGGCCAATCCGCATCCACACCCTTCACTCTGCCACAATTCGTCCGCCTAGAACGCCGCATATCCAACTGCACCATCGGATCATTCGGCCTCTCCCGCAGTTCCTCCTCTCTCATACCATGTATCTCCCTCGCCGGGGTCTCACTGTTCCCCATCCATTCCAGCGCCTCCGCATCTATCACTAGACATACCGAACTCCTCGGATCCTGCGCAATATGGGACCATGGAAAAGTATCTTCCTGCGATACATCATAGTTGATACATTCTGATTCCCTAGCCTCATAAAAAATCGCGTCCCGGAAATGGGCGCGAACGTCCCCATCCCATACCTCCGGGTCCTCAATCACAAGGGGGCCATACTGGTCATCTATCTGATCGCAGGGTCCGACACTCATTAACGGCCGGGGGGTTTCGCCGTTGTTGATCTCATAGGCGCGATGTTCACGGTACATTCGGAGTTCGGAGCGCATTGAGACTGAAAAGCAGGTTTTTATTTTCTCAAGCGCGGAGAGAAACAGCGCGTCCGAGCCGGGGGTGTAGACTGTGCGGTAGATAGTGAATCCCCATTTTGCGTCGCGAGGACGAAGGCGCTGTAGAAACGCGCGGTCGTATCTGGGGATATGTTAGGCTGTGCGTATGTGGATTTATCTCCGTTGGGTTTTATTCACCTGTAAAGCTCATTGGGGTGCATGGCTCGTCTTACTGCGAGTGAGGCGTCCCTCTCTGATCCCGCTGGCAGTTCGGCGAAAGTAAAGTACGACATGTTTGGAAGCGTAGGAGAGCAATTGAACCGTAGTTGGCTGTGTTAACAAAGGTTATCTCATGGCGGATGCTTATTTTGTTATAGGGTCAATTGCTACTTTGCTGCGAGGAATGATATAAGGATGAGAAAGAAATGTGGCCTTACATATATCGTCTCTGTTTACACTACTCCTTTGAATTAGCTGTGCCACAGGGCTCCCAGACGGGTCTATATTCCCACTTGTGAAATAATACGGTGTAGCCAAGGACCTTGCTGTCTGGTCGTGTCAACGCCACGAGACATGGGTAAGAACGCTAGAGCAGAAATTAGGAGTCGTTGGTTTAGAAGAGGTAGTGTAGATAAATACAGGAGGACAATATATTTTGGTTTTGGGCTAAGTATTAGAGCAAAGTTGCTTTGATTGATTCGGTTCTTAAATCCTCTCGCCTTTGGATTTTACAATCTCCATTTAACCACAGGAAACTTCCATTCGTTCAAGTCTAAATTACTCCAGTACCACTGTCGTAATTATATTCAATATCACAAGTGCAAACAACACGAATTCACTGTGAAACTGCCATCCATTATTTGCAATCTCAGAAGACACAGAGCGAGTGTATACGCTTGCCACAACTTCCTTTCCCGCGCAGGCCAGCACCACCCATACCCACATCCCATACAAGTACAGCATCCCCCTCCCTCCCTCAAAGACCTCCCGCTTTTCCTAGTAAAAACTAACCACACCCCCGCGCCCCAACTCCATTCCCAGCACAGAAGCACCATAAAGAACGCCATTTCCCACACGAAAATCCATCTAATCCTCTCCCCTCTATCTCCGATCACTAAACGCATCCCGTCCCTGCAACCTCGCATCCCTCTGATCCCCTCCCCTCTGCTGATGATCCGGCGGTCCCTGGCTCCCACCCCCGGGTGGCGGTGCAAACCCCCCACCCTGCTGCTGCTGCGGTGGCGGAAACCCCGGGAACCCCCCCGGCGGCGGCACCGCCCCAGCGGGAAACTGGAAATTCGGCGGCAACGGCGGCATCCCCGCTGGGAACCCACCTGGTGGCGGCGGCGGGAAAGGTAGAGCTCCTGGGCCACCAGGAGGGGGGAATGGCATACCAGCCGGGAAACCACCAGGTGGCGGGAAGGGCAGGGCGCCAGGGCCGCCGGGAGGTGGGAAGGGGAGGCCTCCGGGGGGTGGGAAGGGAACGGGCATTCCGTTAGGGAGGGTGGGGGGCATGCCGCGGCCGAATGGAGGTGGTGCGCCACCGAAGGAGGGGCCGCCGGGGGGGTGGGCGAGCATGGGGTTTGATGCTGATTGGCCTTCGGCGGCGTAGGAGGAGGTGATGGAGTCGATTACTGATTGGGCTTTTTCGTGGCCGATTTCTGGGAGGTGGGTGTTAGCTTGGAGGTGCAGGAAGTTTGGGGGGCGAGAACTGGGGGTGGACGGAGAGGGCGTACGTTGGTAGTAGTCGACGACGTTGCGGAGGTGGTTGCGGCCTGTGTTATGGGCTTTGCGCACGCTCATGGAGTCGTGCGTGAGGTAGACATCGCAGTAGTCGCCTGGAGGGTTAGAATGAGGTTATGGAGGCGACGAGGTCGAAGCTTCGCGCGGAGGGTGTGGGAGCTTACAAAAGACTAGTTTGCGGTTAGTTTACATCCGTGCATAGATCGCGCAGAAAGTACTTACATTTTGGCATCTTTGCGGCGTTGTGGTGAGCTTACTGAAGCTTCAATTCTCGATTTTGCTGAGGTCAAAGAGGTGTGTAGTTTAGCCTTGCGTCGAGCGAACGTGAACTTGACGCGGAACGGGAACTAAGATGTGCCACGTGACACCATACAGGGGTGAACCAACCACGTCGCTTAAAGTTCCTGGCACGTAGCTCTGGCCGGATCTCCTTTCCCAAGCCCATGCGACAGTCCCTCTCAACGACGACAACTCACCATGGCGTACCCCCAATCGATACTGCGCATGCTGTGCGGGCTGGCGCTGCTGCTCGCCTGCGCTGAGGCGCTGCACTTCGACCTCATGGCTGTGAAGAGGCATGATTCCAAGAGCGAGAGGTGTATCCGTAACTTCGTCTCTAGGGACACGCTGGTGATGGTCACGTCGACGATTAGCGGGCACAAGGGCGATGGAATGCAGGTTAACATTAATGTGCGTATACCTGGGTGGTGGGGAGAAGGAGGGGTGGCTGCTGACAGATTGTAGATCAAGGATTCAGCTGGGAACGAGTATGCGCGTGCGAAGGACGTTGCAGGCGAGAAGAGGATGGCATTTACGTCGCTCGCTGACTCGGCGTTTGATGTCTGCTTCGAGAATATCTTGTACTCTAGTATGCACTCCCATCCCCCCAGGGCCGGGACCATGATTTCTAACGAACCGCCCAGACACCGCACCCCAACCACACACCAGGAAGGTCGAGCTCGATGTTGACATTGGAGCCGACGCCAAGGACTGGTCTGCCATCCAGGCTACGGAGAAGCTGAAGCCTGTCGAGACCGAGCTGCGCCGCATCGAGGAGATGGTCCAGGAGATCGTGAACGAGATGGACTACCTCCGTACCCGTGAGCAGAAGCTGAGAGACACGAATGAGAGCACCAACAACCGTGTTAAGTGGTTTGGCTTTGGCACTGTTGGCATGCTCATTGCATTGGGGGCGTGGCAGATTGTCTATCTACGGGCATACTTCAGGTGAGGATAGACTTCTGTGAAATTACTACCTCGTATGACTTTATACTAACTGGGTGCAGGTCAAAACATCTTATCTGAGCGGCCTTTTACGATAATGTGTTGGCGAGTAATGAGATATGGCCATATGAGGTACAGGGTGTGTTAAAATACCGGAGGACCAAAAGAGGGCATCCAGGGGGGCGCATTGTTATATATATCCAATGGAGTCAATTGAAACATTCCATTTCTCTAGTCGGCATGAGCTGATTGTCTCTGGGAGTGTTCCAGGTAACCTACCTACCCCCCCGAATTTCCCCAGGCCTGTGAAATACGCATGGTATTTATCCGAATATCTGAATATTCTTGTGTGGGCATGTAATGAATGATGTGGTGACAAGTGGCACTTAGATTTGCATGGATGCATGGGATACCGATTTGGCCCTATAACGACCCGGGTAACGCCATTTTCATGTGCCATTTACAACCAGTCATTTTCATATTTTGAGCATCAATCAAGTCTCAATATTAGAGAATTTGGAGAATCGATTCATATTCTTATGAAAAAACTACAAATTATAGCAGTTTGTATCCTCCCAGAATAGAGCACATCCCCAACGAGACTCAACTATCGTAACATCGTATAATCGTAACACGGTATCAGACCAATCAAAACACTATGCCGTACAGGAATGTTATACACCAGAAGAGCGAACGAGCTTCAAAATGCAACACCTCATTACAGCCTTCCCCCATTTGCGTGCGTAGCGCCCAGTCCCTTGTCGCGAGTATCAAAAATAAATGAAGGAGCGTTGCCATTTCGAAAAGAAAGAAGAAGAAGCCAAAAAATATCGTAATCGAAATTATCGTAATCGAAATAAGCGCATAAAAATCCCAAGTTGGTCTGAACCGTTGTTTATCCCCCATCCCTAAGCTCCAATCAAGCGCTTAAACAAACCTTTAATGGGCCCCGGACGCGACTTCTCCTTAACATGATCCGCCGTCGATGCTCTCCTCTTCCTTCTCTCCTCCCTATGACTCTTCTTCCTCTCCTCCTCCCTTGCCGCCTCATCCGGTCCCGCATCCCCACCTTCCCTCCCCCTCTCCTCCCTCGCCCTGCGCTCCCTCCTCTCCGCCTTCCGCCTATCATGCGCCTCCTGCTCCTCCGCCGTCCGCACCTTGCGCGATCTTTCACTCCCATTATGCGAGCTCTTCGGCCTATCAGCAGGCGAAGAGGTCTCCTTCTTCCTACTCCCCACCAGCTCGCTCTCACCCTTAATCTCGCGATCCATCTCACTCTCCGCCTTCTTCTCGCGCCCAATCTCGCTCTCGCCCTCCAGGCTAATCAAACCCGGCTTCTCGGTAGCATTAACGCCGCGGCTGCTCTTCCCGTCGCTGCGGTTGGTAGTACTATGCCGTCTCTGCCGCCTCTCTCTGCGGGCTGCCCGCGCAGCATCCTCATCCGCCTTCCTCTTCTCCTCCTCCACGCGCAGTTTTTCCTCCTCCGCCCTCCGCCTCTCGCGGCGCCGCTCGCGTCTCTTCTCCTTCTCCACCCTCTCCGCCTCCTCCGCATCCTTCTGCGCCTTCTCCTCCGCCTCTCTCTGTGCCTTCTCTTCCGCCTCAGCAGCCTCGCGCTCAGCTCTTCGTTTCGCACGTCTCTCTTCCTTCCTCAGATCATGCGCAGCCTGTTCCTCCGCCGTGCGCTCCCTCCTCACTTCTCGATCCCTATTTCTTTCCTTCTCCCTCCCGCCATTATCCATGCTCACTCCCGAGTCGTGGCGCTTCGGCAATTTTGGCTGTAGGTCTTTCCAGAATTGCGTAATACTCCCGCTGCTCTCTCGGCGATTGCGTGGGGCTTCAGGAGAAGGAGGGGGAATGGAGCGGTCTTTGTCGCGGGAAGAACGGGAGTGATGGTGTCGGGAGGAGTGAGAAGAGGAGTGCTTGGAACGGCGCTTGGAAGAGGATGAGGGCGGGACGTCCCCAGCTACTTCGGTTGACTCTGGCTCTTCGACGATGGCACGGTCAGTTATCGCTTCAGGGGCAGCGTCTTCAGCTGGGGCTGGTTCTTCGGCTGGAGGTGCTTCCTCTGCGGGGGCTGCCTCCTCTGCGGGAGCTGCCTCAACAACAACAGCTTCTTCGGCGGGAGCTGCTTCCTCGGCAGGGGGCGCCTCTTCAGCAGGAGCGGCTTCCTCAACAGGCGCAGCTTCCTCTGCGGGAGGAGCTTCTTCTGCAGGAGCTACCTCAACAACAACAGCTTCTTCGGCTGGAGCAGCTTCCTCAGCTGGGGCGGCTTCCTCGGCAGGAGGCGCCTCTTCAGCAGGAGCAGCTTCCTCAACTGGGGCAGCCTCTTCAACGACAGCAGCTTCCTCAGCTGGTGCTGCCTCCTCTGCAGCAACTTCTTTTTCGGCTGGTGCCGCTTCTTCAGCCGGTGCTGCCTCTTCGACTGCTGCCTCTGCGGCAGGTGCTTCCTCGGCTGATGCTGCTTCTTCAACGGCAGCAACTTCTTCAATTGGGGCGGCTTCCTCTGCTGGTGCTGCGTCTTCAGCTGGAGCGGCCTCTTCGGCGGCTGCCTCTGCGGGCGGTGCTTCCTCAGCAGGGGCCGGTGCCTCTGGGGCAGCTTCCTCAACCGAAGCAACATCCTCAGCTGGTGCTGCCTCTTCCGCTGGAGCTTTCTTTTCGACGGGTGCGGCTTCTTCGGCAGGAGCAGGTTCTTCGGCTGGTGCAGCTTCTTCAGCAGGAGCAGCTTCTTCAGCAGGAGCAGCTTCTTCGGCCGGGACAGCTTTTTCAACTGGCGCCACTTCCTCTACTGGTGCGGCTTCTTCGGCGGGAGCAGCGTCTTCGACTGGAGCGGCTGCTTCAACAGTGGCGGCCTCCTCGGCCGGCGCAGCTGCCTCTGCCGGCGCAGCTTCCTCGGCTGGAGCAGCTTCCGCAGCTGTTGGTTCAGCTGGGGCGGCTTCTTCTGCGGCTTCTTCTGCGGCTGCTTCTGCAGCAGGTGCTTCCTCAACAGGGGCAGCTTTCTCTGCCGGTGCCGCCTCTTCGACTGGTGCAGCCTCTTCAGCGGATGCATCATCCGCAGCGGCATCTACGACTGGTGTCGCTTCCTCAGCGGGAGTTTCCTCAGCAGGGGCCTCCTTTTCGGTAGCGGCTGCCTCTTCGACGGGAGCCTTCGCGGCTGGTGCTTCCTCGGCAGCTGGAGCTTCCTCCTTGGGAGCATCCTCGGCTGGAGTGTCCTCGGCAGGTGCCTCTGCGGCAGGCTCTTCCTTAGCTGAAGCATCTTCAGCGACTGCCTTTGCGGCAGGCGCCTCCTCAGCAGGTGCTGCTTCTTCAGCTGCAGCCTCCTTAGCTGGAGCAGCTTCCTCAGCTGCAGGCTCATCGGCAGCAACATCTTCGGCGGGTGCTGCGGCTTCTGCGGCAGGAGCTTCTACTTCAGCTGGTGCTTCATCCTTTGGCGCTTCGTCCTTTGGTGATTCGTCGGCTGGTGCTGCTTCAGCTGGTGCCTCGTCTTTTGGCGTTTCTGCGACGGGTGCAGTCTCTTCAGCTTTGGCCTCTTCGGTAGGAGCCTCTGCGGCTGGTGCATCTGCGGCGGGCGCAGTCTCTTCGGTTTTAGCCTCTTCAGCAGGAGCTTCTGCGGCGGGTGAGTCTTCAGCTGGCGCAATCTCTTCAGCTTTAGTCACCTCGGCAGGAGCCTCTGCGGCTGGTGCCTCTTCAGTTTTAGTCTCCTCGGCAGGAGCCTCTGGAGCTGGTGCGTCTTCAACAGGCGCAGTCTCTTCAACCTTAGCCTCTTCAGCAGGAGCTTCTGCTTCAACTGCAGCTTCTTCTGCGGGCGCTGCTTCAGCTGGTGCTTCTTTGGTAGCGGGGGCCTCCGCTTCGGCTGGTGTTTCTTCAGCTGGAGCTGCTTCTACTTTTACTTCAGCTGGCGCTTCTTCGGCTGGAGCTGCTTCTGCTTTTACTTCGGCTGGCGCTTCTTCGACTGGATCTGCTTCTGCCGGTGCTGCATCTGCCGGCGCTGCTTCAGCTGGAGTTTCTTCGGTAGGCGCTTCTTTGGCGGGTTCTTCGGCCGCGGCGGGAGCTTCTGCTTCAGCAGATATTCCTGCAGCGGGTGCGTCCGCAACAGGTGCTTCTTCGGCAGGGGTTTCTGCGGCGGGAGCATCTCCTGCAGGTGCGTCTTTAGCAGATTCTTCTGCGTCGGGAGCATCTCCTGCAGGTGCGTCTTTAGCAGATTCTTCTGCGTCGGGAGCATCTCCTGCAGGTGCGTCTTTGGCAGATTCTTCTGCGGCAGCTGCTTCAGCGGCGGGTTCTTCTGCAGCTGGTGATTCTTCAGCAGGCGCTTCTTTAGCAGCAGGAGCTTCAGCTGGGGTTCCTTCTGCAGGAGCTTCTGCAGCTGGTGCTTCTTCAGCAGGAGCAGCCACTTCGACTGGGGCGGTCTCTTCAGCGGGTGCCTCAGCGGCAGGTACCTCCTCGACCGGAGCTGCCTCCTCAGCGGCAGCCTCATCGGGCTCATCCGCCTCGACGGCCGGTTCCTCAGCAACAGCAGCCTCCGCCTCAGTAGGCTTCTCCTCAGTCTTCTCCTCAGTCTTCTCCTCAGTCTTCTCCTCCACCGCAGCCTCAACCACTATGGGTTCAGCAGGTAAATCGCTGCCCTTGTCATCAGCGGCAGCTGCCGCCTCCGGCTCATCGCTCTTTGCAGCTTCTTCTTGTCCCTCAGCGGGCTTATCATCATCTGTTGCTACGGGGGCGGGTTGGTTATCGTCGGCTTTTTCTACCGGGGGCGTATCGTCGGCGGGTGGTACGGGCGGTGCGTCTTCGGTCGGGCTGGCGTCGTCACTTACGGGTGTGGGCTCCTCGGCGGGAGCTGGGGGGTCGGCGGGGGCATCTTCGGTGGGAGGAGATGCTTCGGCCGGTGCTGCTTCTTCTGCTGGTGCAGCTTCTTCTACCGGTGCTGCTTCTTCTGCTGCGGGTGCTCCTTCAGCAGGTGCTGCTTCTTCTGCTGCTGCTGGTTCCTCGGCAGGAGGAGCTTCTCCAGCGGGAGCGTCATCAGCTGGAGGAGGAGGAGCTGCCTCCTCTGGCGCTCCAGCACTCTCTTTCACTCCATCTTCAGGAGCAGTAGCAGAAGGGGCTCCTTCGTTATCCGGAGCGTCCCAGGGAAACGGCTTCTGCTTCTTCCCAGCCCTCTTCTTATTCTTCTTGGGCGGCATCGGAGGGGCGAACCAGGAGACGGTCTTCTCCTTTTTCTTCTTGCCGTTACTGTTTCCCTTGTGGGAATGTGATGAGATGGCCGATTTTGGCGGTGGCGGGTCGGGTGCTGATGGTGGTGGCTGTTGCTCCTCGGTTGGTTGGCTTAAGGGTTCTTCTTCGATGATATCTTCGGGGTTGACTAGGACTACCTCTTCTGCTGCTTCTGCTGCAACTTGTTCTTCCTTTTGTGGTTCTGGAGGGTCTCCTTCTTGTTGGTGTTCTTCTTAGGGATTGATACTGTGTTAGTGAATGATATATCTAAGTGATTAATGTCGACTCACCCTTTTCCTGCTCGAGCTCTTGCTCTTCCTTCTGTTTCGCAGCTTCCAAGAGCTCGAGATCGTCCGAGTTGCCTTTGAAGGTAATCGGCTGGCTTACTGCAGTGTAGAGTACTTTAGACGGGCTGAACTGAGTCCTATAAGGACAGAATGAAATTTCCATACTGGAAGTGGAGGAATTCAGACTTGTGCTTGAAGTTACCTAGTGTAACCGAGAGCAAATAGGTATGAAGCCTATGCTTTTATTTCCCATGCGCTGGGCGCGCCCCTCAGTGTGCCACTCAGGAATGCGTTGCTGCACCACACGGATGCGTGGATGCTGTGTAAGTCAATGAAAAGGGTCGGGTAACATTGGGCGTGTGCCAGCAGAGGGTGTGGCACTGATGGGAGCAGAGACGTGGAACGAGAGAAGAATAGAGCGTGATGTAGGAGAGCGCACTGTGATTGCTTGCTCGAGATGAGAGGGGAGGTTGAGGGGACTTGTAGGGTCTAAAGGACGCAAGTAGCCAGGTCTTATGGATTGGCGCATTGGGGGGCATATGGGGGGCATATGGAGGGAATGGGGGGCAAAAAGAAGCGAACATGGGGAAACAGAAAAGAGATGGCAACGGGCACCGAGCCCATTGATGTCCCACCGTGGTAATTTGGAGTCAATCTGTTGATAATCGTGCCTGACTTCGATTGGACGAAGCGGACCCATTGGGCCACGTCGACCGCCCTGGGAAAAACTGTGTGCATTTCGGCCATCATATTTCCTTCTGGCACAGACAATTGAGACCCCTCCCGCCCTCATGGCGACATTTTTTTGCACCAGTGCCCAACCTGCGCGTTAATCCGGAAAGCGTTTGGGCATGCTGCAACCCGAACTGTGGCACTGGCTGCAGTTGAGGCCATTGGGAGTGGCATCATGGAAGCCCACCATGCTCCACGGGATGGGGCGTGCACGACGCATGGTTGCGTTTTTGTGCTCAATGGTGCTCAATGCCCGTTGGTTGGGTAGAGATAAACTGGAGAGGAGGGGAAAAATAAAATAGCATTTTCCAGCATGTTCTTGTTCCTGGATTGGAGGATTGGGAGACAGCAGGGTTTACCGGACCGGACCGTGTTGTGTTATAGAGTGTGCAGGAGAGATGGTTGGAATTGGAGTGGTCGACGTGGTTCGCCTCGAATTGTCTTTTGTCTTATGGATGGCTCGTTAAACGAGTTAGATGCAGCATAAACGGACGGGGCGTACTATGCATGCATGTATACTGTGCATATAATCAGTAATTCTGTAACTCAGCAAGTCATGATCCAGTAACTCAGTTATGTAGAGCAAAGTTACTGTACCAGTGTGATATATGCAAGTATGATCAAAGTGAAGCAACGGCGTGGGGGGGCGGGGAGAGAAGATAGCATGCTGTAAAATACTGTGAAAGTGAATAAAACGCATCGCATGTACCCTATAATAGCCTCTATGACAGTGACAGATAGCGACTGACAATGTTATTTCGCTCATTGTATGTACAATGACATATGATAAACCGAATACTGAGCAGCCACGATCAGTAGTAGTCATAGTACGCTCACAGTACACACGTCGATATTTCTATCTTCGGATCGAATCGGCAGCGAGCACCATCTCCCCGCGGCCCATTCACCAATTTCTCAACAAACACACGAGTACAGTCCATACCGCAGTATGGTTCTGAACTGACCGTACTGTTCTGTACAATACAGTATACTGTAGCTGTAACTGTAGAGAAGATCAGCAATGCCAGATTGTCAAAATAGGGCGTTGCGGAGTTGGGACCCAAATACAAAAAATAGTCTCGTGACCCAGGTCTGACAACACACACTTCTCATTTCCTGCCCTCTCCACTCCATCCGTCCACCTCCACCCCTTACTTCGTGCTTGTCTCTCACTGTGGCGTCCCCACAAGACAACAGACACTCACTACACGTGAGATATTGCCACAGACCACACACTGCAACTGGACGCCTCTTTCCGTATCTCTCCGCTTCCCCTACTTTGTGCTCGAATCCTACTCTCCCCGCTCTCCCCAGACATCCATCCCCCTCAAACCAGATATCCCCCACAGATCCCCCCACAGCCATCAGAGACACATACAATACACGTGATAGATTCACCACACATCTCACATAGAACACCATCAAGCTAGATGATCAACATTGAACTATCCCAACATGCTAACCGCCGTAACCCCCTCCCCTCCGCCCTC